>JAQQAE010010791.1:0-13916 GCA_029823295.1 Pseudamia nigra | reverse complement strand
CCAAACAGTAACCAAATAAACATAATAAATGATAAATGTTCATAAAACTCCCATTTTCTACAATGGAGTTCCACTCACCATACAATTTCTTTTTTCTCGCTAAAATAATTGAATTAGCCGCAATAATTTATATCATAACTTCAGTTACAGATTAAAGCAGTTTACCGCAGAGTTAGATTTCCCTTAACCATGTTGCTTACGATGTAAAATGCATATTTATGCCTCGAGACGCCATCTTGTTTTTCCTGTGGAGAACCAGCAGCGGAGGGGGCGCTAATGTCAGCTGACTACCGTTGCATTGTGGGATTTTGAGTTTTGTACCAGTAATCAGCAGTTTATCCATGCCGATGAGTGTTATTGTGGGATTTTGAGTTATTATGCATTGTGCATGCATTAATTGCGTTAAAATTTTTAATCTACTTAATCATGCAAATGGATTAATCCGGATTAACGCGTTAATTTTCACAGTCGTAGTTTAAATACATACAAACGCATATGCATTCAAGGAGGATCATGCCTGGCTTTGATTCAAAATGAGTTCTAGTCTATCATCATTTGCCTACTCACTGCATACATTGGTGTGTCATAATCTGCATGCTTTGGCTATCGTGACAGTATGTGACACAAATAACAGATTGTTGAAAGCTCTCTGCGTCTTTACATATCTCTCTCACCTCTAATCAAGGAGACATTTGCCCTGTGTTTTGTGGTTTCACTTCGTTCCTTCCTGCTCAGCCTGCTGAGGATGCAGATGAAACAAGCAGGTCATCCAGGTAATTGCACACACCTGTTAACAGATGTACAGACTAAAAGAGCAGCCACGCGCTCTCTTTGTTTCTCGTGGAATGTCACTGAGCTTCTTTTATTCTATTATTTATTTTTAGCTATCTCTTGTTCCAGAAAGTGGATACACAATTTTCTCCTTCTCAGTCACCTGCAAGGTCAATCAATGCCTTATGGGCCGCTAAAGAATTGTCTTTCTTTTCTTTTTTTTTTTTGTAAATTGGTGCCTTTGGGCTCCCTCCTTCTCTCTGTCGCTCTCTCTCTTTCTCTCATGTCTGGTTGATGCAAGAAACAGCAGGAAAGGCTGGCAAGCAGTTTGGGCATGTCTGTGACTGTGTGTCAGGCACTGGACAGTGAGCCCAACCAGCCAGACACTCACATGTCACTGGACTGATTCCTTTGACACATGACTCTGCCTGCACGTTCACCCTGAGCCCCCTGCTGGCCCCTGCATGTAGGACACTTGGCAAGTTGAGAGCAGTCGGAGTCACTGGTTGGTGATACTGAGTCACATTCTGCAGTGACCTTGTTTGACCCTTATGTCTTCCCTTTTAAATTTGTGCCTGATACGTGCCCTGTGTGTACTTGTTTTGCATGCATGAATGATAGGGCTCTTTGCAGCATTCATCCCATAGGAGGTTTAATTGAATTTACAGTGTTAGTTGCTCCACTGAATGATAATGTGTAGTACAATAGTCTTTGGCCCCATTCTGAGCTATGATGACTCTGCCACTTAGCTTCAAAGGCTGTGTGCCTTAATGAGGACAATGCATATTATTTTGAATAGACTATCTCAAATGAAACAAAAAAACTGCACCAATTAAGAGAGAATTAATATTGTTTTTGTGGAGATAATTCAGCTGTCAGTAGTATATTAGATTAGCTCATTTGCTCCTGGGACATTGCTTCTAACATAACTGTGTTTTGATTATATTCATATTATGAACTTAGAAGGAGACTGATTAGTGTACAAAAGCTAATGATCAAGGTTTGATTTTTTTGTGTGTGCATAGCTCTGAAGAACCATTATGAAGGAGTTTAACTGCTGCAGAGAGCTACAGTATTGTTCCAAAGTAAAGACAGCTGCCTTTTTTGTCTCAGTGAACTCGACACTAAAGCTTCAACACAATGCTGGCAATCTACTGTGAAAATATGGTGTTTCTGTGGGCATGTGTGGAGTGTAGAAAGCTGGTGTTTGATTTTGAAAAGCTGGCGAGTTGCTGCTGCTGTGGGTAGGTGACAGCTCGCGTCTTCCAGATCTGGTCTCCGTGGAAACAGCAGAGGAGAGTTGGGAATGAATTGTGACGAGTGGAGAAACGCAAAAGAAAGAGTTATATTTTCATTGTGAAGGGGTAAGATTATGGGGGAAACAAAGGGAGGGCTTATCGGAGCACATGCTACAAAAGCACAACACACAGCCGCTGCTAATGGCATGCCACGGGGTGCTTTGGAACATGGACCAAGTTAGGGTCTCCTACCCATCTATGCAGCTCCTCTGTCAGCGTTAATCAGGAGTACAATGTCCAGGTGCCAATGCAAAACTAAACAGGGACCTGGAATTAAAGGTCATTAGTTTTTGTCCTGAAAGAGATCTGTGCAACATTGCATATCCCCAGGCAAACTTAGAAATTAAGATGGTCAGTTAAAAAAGTATTCAAACCTTGTTTTCCCTTTGTTTATAAATTGAATCATCACAATTTTTTTTTACAAAAATTAACAAAAACAACAACAAAAACAACTTTAACCTCCTAAGACCCGAGCTGTTATTTGATATGGATTTTTTTACTTCTCTTTGATATTTGGGGTTATTGGAACCTGATATGTATAAATCTAGCATCATCTTTTGATATGAGAAAAAGTATGTCAACATTAAAATCAGCTTTGTGTAAGAGTGCAAAACTCTATTTTCACCCTGAACATAGCAATTTTTCCTGACTGCTTTTGCATTCATTAATAACACATGCAAACATTTTGCACATCTTTTGAAAATCACAGTGCAAAATGTGTTGTCCACATATGTGGACGCCAGGTCCTTAGAGGTTAAAGATCATGTGATCAAATGAAAGTGCACATGTGATATCCTATTAGACTTCAATAATAATAATAGGTTTGAGTATTTTTGAGTATTTTTTTAAATACGAACAACATGGGCGAAAACTCTGACCTTGAGATGTGACTTAGACTGTAATCCTAATCATTTCAGTATCAACTAGAAAGCACTCAGCGAGCGCAGACCTCTGCCAAGGCAGCTCATTTTCTCATAGGGTCTGTGTCCACAGGGAGCAATTTTAGCAACCGCAAAGGTCCATATTTTGAAATACTACAACATTTAGCTACAAGATGTAGTGGTACCTCGCTGTATGAAATTAATCTGTTAACAGATTAATTTCATACAGAGCGATAATTACTTACAGCGGGACGGGTTTTCCCCATAGGAATACATGTAAATTAAAATGAATCTGTTTCGGGACCCACAAAAACTCCCATATAAAGTATATACTGTATTACACACACATACAGTATGTGCACATTTATTCATTCATGTCTTCTTACCTTGGCTTATGACTCAGAAGTAATGGATCTCCTCCTGCAGCGTGTGTCAGTCTGCTGTGTGTGTTTTTGGTGCGAGGTCCCATAGGCGTCCAGTAGCTGTTCAAGTGCACATGTGCGCGCGCGCACACAGAACAAGAAACAAGACATGCATGTAATAAACTTACCTGTGGCACTAGCTCATATAAAAGAGGAAAACATAAGCCATAATTTGTGCTTTGGTGGTGGGTAAAAAACATTGTGGTACGAGAGAGAAAAAAGCGTTTTTTATTATCACTGTTGTCCTTCCGTTTCTTTGTGAGTGGAACTTCAAATGGATGTTGTGTCAGTTCAACCATTTAACTGTGAGGAATGCGAAATAATGCAAGCAATAAAAACACGTCATACATTTCCAAGCTTAACCAGCAACTTGTGCTCTATGTGAATTCAGTCAAACAGTTCTGAAGTTGTTTGTGTCTGTGTTGTTGGAATTAATATGGCATCGGAAAGGACAGAAAGTTTGAGGGTAGCAAAGTGAGACAGATGGAAAGAAATGGAGTACAGCATATGATGGAAGGATAAAACAGCACAGCAAAGAGGAGAGATAAAAGGATGGCAAGAATGGAAGGTGGTGGGGGCGGTGATGGCGAGGGTGCGAGGCGAAGTGAAAGTGAGTTTGTCTGTGATGTTTTAAAATTCTGGAGTGGAAAGTCCCTCCATCTGTTATTGTGGGATGGTTCTGACTCAATGATTTCTATGATTGGCCTTAATCCCGGCCGAGTGGCGAAGACAGAATGAAGAGCTTAAAGGAGACTGCTCTCACTCTGACAGGCTCCACTGGCTGCGGTTGCTGGAACTCACTGGTGCTCTCTGTCTACTGCCCCCTAATGGACTAAATGCTGAATAACACTTATCTTCTTTGGAATTATACGCCACGCTGAGCAGCCTCGGCCATGGTACAAGGACCAGGGAGCCTAGTCTGTGTAGCATGTTTTTCAGCCATGACACACCTGTGTTTATTATGTTAGGCTGCAATTAATGAGCATTTTCTTTACTGTTTACTTTTTGTTTCATAACACATTGAACAATGTTGATCACTGTACCAAAGCCCCCAATGATGTCCTCAACTGTCACAAAGTAAAACCAAACATATTTGTTTAAAAAAAGTCAATTTAATACTTGACAACCAGCCAATTAATTAAATAATCGTTGCTGCTCTTCTATGCCTCTTATTTGTGGTTATTAGAGGGAATACGACCCAAAAAAATCTGTGTCTAATTCAACAATGTGGGAAGGACCCTTTTAAAGCTGTTCTATATTTAAACAGATTTTTATGGGCTTAGTGTCTTACCGTTACAATTGCTCACAGGACCCAATCATTGTAAAATTTACTAAGGGTCTTTCCTCATGATGGGAGTCTCTGTAAGAAGGTTAAGTGACCTCAGTAGAGTCATTTCACAGTCTTTAGGTCCCAAAGGTGACTCAAGCGTTCCTAGAAACTGAGCTGAGGAGGTCATTTGGAACATGTGGAGTACCTCGGTTTGAGTCTACCATCACACATACAAACCATGTTGTGTTTTCTCAAGTGCCCTCTCACTCAAACACACACAATGTAGGGCTGTTGGAGTGTCCCTTCAGATCACACAGACGACAGTGTGGTGTGTTGAGTGCCCTTTAAGTTAATGCTCAGTGGAAGGGCCTAACAGGCTCCAGCAATCACACAGGCGGCCCAGTGTCGAGTTGGCGCTCACCACAGCATGACGCTGTCCATCCCTGGTGTGCTGTCATTCCCCAAGAAATAACATGACTTTGAGTGATTAAACTACTCCCCTGTGGAACAGTGCAAACAGAACAGTTATGAATATTAAAGATCCTAATCGCCACATGCTGAGCTTTTCGTTCTTTTCTTTCCTGCTGTCTTGCTATGTGAGTTCACAGGGAGGAAAGGACAGCATTTTTCCCACAAGGTTCTTTGACAGCACAGACATTACCAAGCTGTACAGTGTTCAGTTATGTGTGCAGTTTCACCATCACCCAAACCATTATGGGCAATGTTTGCATACATGACAGACTTTATTGTGTATTGTTTCATGCAATAGACCTTGTGGAGGCACTTTACACGCTGTTATCCATTACAGAGTTGTGTTTATGGTTCTTGACCTTGCCCGAAGGCTCAGTGACAAATGGCCCAACATGTGATGCATTTTGTGTCAAGGTTACAATGGCACTAACATTAGAGGGTCAAGCTCATGTTGCCATCTCTCCTGGTGTCTTTGTGCCTGTATTCTGTAGTGTTATTTGCTGTGTTGTGTGGGCCTGCACTGTGCTTATCTGTGCTGTACTGTGCTGATCTCACTATGCTCATCCACTGCTCTAAGCTGCTTGGGCTCCAGCCACCAGCATAGATGATATATCCCTGCCCCCTCCTTCGCACATCTCTCACTCTGATTCATTGGCTGTTTGTGTTGCCCATCCATCTGAGCCAACACAGAGGAAGGAAAGACACATGAAGACACATGGCTGTTTTTGAGCACAGGGACTGCAATAAGCTGCTAGAGAAGAGATAGGGTCCCAGAGAAATGGTGGCCTACTGAGAGAGAGGGAGGATGGTTACTGAGAGACTGGCAGTTGGAAAAACAGTGGACTGAAAAAAGATATGTGGAATACTCTGGGGGGAGAGAAATGGATTTTCTAAACAGACAAAGTACAGATTCCTACTGACAGATTAAACCCTGAGAAAAAATCTCTGCAATGGGGTTCAAAGGGGAGCTAAATCAGAGATTATGACACAGGACTAAAAGACAGATATATTAATATTTTTTCAAACTCACCAAATAAACATTGTACATTAAAAAGAAATATAAATAAACTGCTGTCATTTTAAGACTATTCTCTGGAGTGAGATTGCTGTACAGCCATTCTGTTTATACTTAATTGAAAACTCTAGTTTGACTCGAGAGATTACCAAGATGGCACTGCCCTTTGGCAAGGCTGACCCTCCCTAACAAAAGACACTCAGTTACTGTCTTTTGTAATGGACTGTTGGAAATAATTTCAGTGGCCCAATTAGATCCTCATTTCATTGTTTCAGCAGCCTATTGTATCATTAGGATATGAGTAAAATCTTATCGTTGTTACTTAAGTCTTGTTCAGGTGATTAAAAGCACAATATGAAAAGTAGACGACACAGAGTGAAGAGGACCAGATTTTCTGTTATCATGTGTTGCAAGTTGGGTTAGTGATGTCACATTGCATACATACTCCAAAACATTTTGCTCACCCAATGTCCTTAAATGACACTTGCAGAGCCTTGGTCAGGATTCTGTGTCAGGGAATGGTTTAAGAGAAGGAAGAGCAGTATTGTGTCTGTATGACAGTGAAGAGGAGGGTCTGCTGAAATGAGGTGGGTGGGGCTCCTGTTAGAAATAGGGCAGCTTTTACTATAATGAGAGTTTGTGTCTTGTGTGTTTTTGGTAGATAAAAAGCCTTCTGTGGTAGGGGACTTGTTCTGTACACTTGGCACCACAAATGAGTGAGCTCTTAGCGGGGGTCTAAATAGGGTTAGTAATTTTAGAGCCCTGGGACTTTATGGCTGATCAGCCTATTCTGGGATAAGAACGAGATCTCCCCCTTGAGGCCTGGGGAAACCTAGATACTGAAACACAGGAAAAGAGAGTGAAAGAAAGCGAGGCACTTCATAGTTCACCATGTCATGTGGATGGTATTGTGTAAGAGAAGCCTACATATAAAAAGTCTCTTCAGAGATAAGCTGCATTATATGTAATATCTATTTATATAGCATCAGCTATAATTATATTTGTTACCAGGAATTTGTATTTTAAACAACCATTCAGCCATTAATCAAAGACAGATATATTTTGAGTGACTGTTCCGTTTAAACCCAAAAGACAGTCACACTAAATATAACTAAGATGGCGTTGTGTATTATTGTGGAATGCTGTAGTGACCATGTTAGTGTTCACTGTCTTGAATTCTGATTAAACTGCCAAATAATTCTGCTCACAAATCACCCTCACATCCTCATAAGTGCCAGTAGTCCCATTGTGTTTTATGCATATTACCAGTGCAACTGATAAAATTTCTTCTTGGAAGTTTCTACATTGAATCCTCTTTATGTGTTAAAATAATGGTGGATTGTTGTGAGCCTCTGAACTGACAATAACAATGGCCAGAGCCATTATGTTTTTTGGTCATCTGTCCATCCTTGTGGAGATGATACTTTAGGACAAAATTTCCGGAAATATGTCACAAATTATTATTTGAGGAAAGGCTGTTTAGTTTTTTGTGGCTAAAGGTCAAAGGTCAAACTTTGAGCATGGCATGGTTGTTGGTTCCAGATGGTCTTCTCTGAGTATGTCACAAACTGCTGATCTACAAGGATTTTCACACACAACCATCTCTAGGATTTACTAAAAAATGTTTGCAAAAGAGAAAATATCCAGTGAGCAACAGTTCTCTGCAGGGAAATACCTTGTTGATGCCAGAGGTCAGAGGAGAATGGTCAGACTGTTTCAAGGTGATGGAAAGGTAACAGTGTCTGAAATGACCAATCACTACTATTGAATAATGCAGAAAAGCATCTGGATGTACAGCATGTCAAGCAGATTGAAGCAGATGACCAGCAGCAGCAGCAGATCACATATTGTGACACTCCTGTCAACTAAAAACAGGAAATTCACATGGACTCAAGAAAAGTGGTCAGTAGTTTGAAAAATGTTGCTTTGTCTAGTGATCCTGCAACATTTGGACGTCATGGTAATGATTGACATAAGTGAGCCATCTTACCTTGCATCAACACTAGGCTGCTAGTGGTGGCATATTTTGGGACCTTTATTCCTAATTTTGCATTGTTTAAATTCCACTACATATACCAGTTTTGCTGTTGGCCATGTCCATCCTTTTATGATGATGCTGTACCATCTTATTACGGCTAGGATGTCCAACCCAGTACCAGTAAAGTTTACCTAATAAAGTGGCCAGTGAGTGTATTTCATAACTCCTTCCCCTTCCTCTCATGCTATGGGACTTTGGCCAATATAAAACTTCAAAGTACACATTTATGAAACTTTCCCTAAAAGTAATTTTGGATATTTTCTGTAGATTGTCACAGTGACAAGGTTTTGTAATAAAACTAGTTTTCTGTCCATTATTTGATGCAGTACTCCTTTGGAAAACTTCCTTTGTAAGCAAAGATGATGTTTTTTGCTGAGAATATTTGCTGGTATCCCCCACATACACCGGAATATAAAACACACAAGATGCAAAAGCCTTCCCTTCACAAATAAAACCTCAAATAGGATTTAAAATTTTAACTGCTCAACTCTGTGGTTATGTACAAAAAAAATCTTACCAAGGCTTGTAAATGTGGCATGTTTTTTGTGCTGATGTTTGATAGTTTTGCTGCCACTGAATTTATAGCAGTGTTGGCTTTTGTAGGAAACAAGGTCATATCCTAATCTGCCCTTCTGTTTGTCTCTCACACATACAAAGATACACCCACAAATCAATGTCCTATTGACTTCTGACACTCATACTGCTGTTTTTGTGTCCCCTTGTAGAAACTGGCAAAGGAAGCTGAGCAGCTTCAGAAGGACCATGTATGGCAAGATGGTGTGACGGTAAAGTAGGACAACTGCACTTCTCCCTCCTTCTCAAAGACCTCTGCCTTCCTTTTCCCTTGTTCTTCTCCAGGCAACTGGTTTATCGTCCTATCTCTACTCATTCACATTTGTTTTCCAATTTCCCCTCAATGTAGCAATTTTACTTTTAATGACAATGTGATCACCATCGCAGAGACAATGTGGCAGCGTAACAATAGGAAAACAGCTACGCATGCACATGCTGCACATAATGCATTTTTTGGACAAATTCCATAGTTGTTGGCTTTTATTTTCTTACATATTTCCTTGGCACATTTTGTGTGTTTTGTTTTACAGGCCAGAGCAAGTTAAACATTATATTCTCTTGCAGCTGACCTTTAAAACACTACAGATCCGTACTTGAAATCTAAAAAAGGAGAAATGGTATCACTCTGGTTGTGTGTTTGTCTGTGTGTGAGTTCATGTGCTCCACTGACTCTCAAATTTGCTAACACTCAAATGCTTCACAAACATACATGCATACTGATGCACAGACACATCCACACACACACACGTGTATATAGCCTCACTTGACAGATACACATGCACATTCACTACTGTCATATCCTCTGTCTCCAGGGAGACGAGCTCACTGTCATGGTACACTTGCCACAAATGGATTTTTAACCCCGCGCCTCCTGGGGGGTATTTGAGAAAAGGCTTTAACTGATTTAAAACGAATAATTATGAGCCCTACTTCCCTGCAAAGTCCATTTTTATTCATGGTTGCTTACACTCTGAAGCTTGTAGTCTTGGGTGGGGAGCTTCACCCCTCCTACCTTTCCTGCTGGTCTGAGTGAAGGAGTGGTGGTCCAGCTGTCCCTTCATCTTAGGCCTGAGGGGGCTGATGCCTGCCTCTTCATGCCCGGCTCCAGTGCACCTCAATCGGATGTGTAGCCATGCAGGAAGTGGAGCCTGGGTCACGGTGACCACACACAGCGCACCTGTTCATAAGTAGCTGCATCCAATATGGCATCAATACCTCCTCAAGTGGAAAAGCCAGCACTCTCTTTAATCTGCCCCACCCCACCAAGTACCTGTCTCCCTCTTCTTCTCATAGTTTTTCTCTCGTTCTTTTTCCGAGTTTGCTCTCTCGCTGTCTCAGTCCAGTTTCCAGCCTGTTTCCCATCTTTCCCTTTTCACCTCTTCTCATATTCATATACATTTTTCTTATCTCTGTGTGTCTTTGATCAGGCATGAAAACAGTTGGAATATATCATATTGTCACAGATACTGCAAATGAATTCTAATGGTGTTCCCTTATTAATAATGCATTGGAGCTGATTTCATTTGCCTTTATAATTAGACCAGGTAATGAATCTCAGCAGGGGTGAGTTTGAAACCATTAAAAAAATCTCACAAAGAGGTTGGAGGAGGTAGGACACGAGGAGGGGAAGAGGTAGATATGCCACATCCTTGGAAGAAGATTTTTCCTGTTTGTGGATTTTGCGCTTTCCTAATTTCTCTTTGGGTGAACGCGCTGCTGACTGACACTCTAATTAGATTAGGGCTGCGTGCTCTTTGGGCATATTAGGAGAAATGCATTGCATCTTAAACTAGCAGGTGGAGCAGTCTGTCAAATGAAGAGAAAAGGTGTTTATGCGTGAGAGACAGTGCATTTTGATAGAATTGGTGAATGTGCTTGTGCATGCGTCAGGTGTGGGCTGGGAAAGCGTAATGTGGTTGTTTGTATTGCTGGGATAATGGGTATTTATTTGAATGTTTTTATTAATGGTGGGTTGGGTACCTGGCTCAGCCCATCTGCTCACCCCACCAAACTGGTGACATCACACAAACTCAATGACATGCCTGTTCCTCATAGCGGCTGCCATCACAGCTGTTACCGTAGCAATAAGAAGACCTCACTCTTCCTCGTTTCCTTTCTTTGCAGTTGCTCACTCGCACACACATTCAAGCCTCTTCCTCCAAAGCCAGTTTGTGACCATCCCGACTGGTGGGCATTATGAACGTCAAAATGTTCGTAATCGTAACAACTGTTGTGATGGTCGTTCAGGGTTTTAAATCCATTGGAATGAAATGGTGTGTGAAATAGACATTAAAGTGTTGGATTGATGCTGATTTCTCAAGGTCAGGTGCCCATTCCTCTGTGACACTCGACTATTGTGTTAGAAACAGAGTCATCCCAAGGCGAAACAGTCATTTCAGCTCTGCTTTGCAATTCTCATCGGGACAAGAGACAACCCAGCCATTTCAGAGCCAAATATTGAAATCCTTCTTTTTTCAGAAAATGAAAATTAACAGCCAGAAATTGGAATGCTCTGAAACTTCATCATCATTTCCAATACCTGCTTTTCTGAATTAGGTTTTAATACTGTCCTTACTTCTATAAATATAACTCAGTGCACATATTCATACAGTGTTACAAGAATATTTATTTACAACTGTGTGCTATTTTTACCTAGAAAAGCCAAAATAATGTCCTCTGAATAATATGGTGTTTGCCAGTTGAAAATAATACTAATGTAAGAAAAATTTATAATAAAGTAGCAAATAAAGGGGTCTGTGTGCCTGTTACCACAATTAAAACTTACGAAAAGATCAGATACTGGCCTACACACATATTCATAGATTTTTACAGGGATCCTGCCAAAAAGGCAACCAATTACACATAATACAATTACACTACAAACAGAGATAGATATAAATAATTCTAAAGAATGCAACAAAAATGGTTTAACTTGGATTAAGAAGATAAGCATAACATAAATTTATTCTAGTGACATCTCTACATTTTCCATTGCCTTTAAACATTTGCTGTTGATCTGTAAGCACTGCACCTGTGAAATAAAATAAAAATGATAATGTTTGTTGTTATGCAAAATAAAATATTTTACTACCTGTGTGTCCTGTTGTGCAAGTAGAAACAACATACTTAGGTGGCTTTTCAATGTATTAGCTTAGATTAAGGGAGGGAGTGAATGCATGTATAATTATTGCCACTGATGATTTCAACTCAACTTGCTTCATCTCAGAACAGCTTTTCTTGTGTTTTCAGTTTGTGAAAGCAAGGACCACCAGGCCAGATGCTACTTTAATCTCACCTTAGCTAAACATGGTGTAAGCCCATATGTGTATATATATATATATATATATATATACACATATTGCATTTGACTATATATATATATATATATAGTCAAATGCAAGTCCTCTCCTCAGCAGATCCAAGAGCCAGGTGAGGGCAGCAGGGCCAGCTTGGTGGAGGTTGGCAAGTCCACATTCGAAGCAGAGATCGGGGCAGGAGGTGACGATGTGCTCCATTGTTTGGAGGGCACCACAATCGCAGACGGGTGATGTGGCGAGGCCCCATCTGTGGAGACTGTCGCAACAGGGACCCGTGTCTGTTCTGAAGCGGTTGAGCAGGCACCACGGGTCACAGGGAAACTCCATACCAGGGAGAGGGGCAGAGGGATCTGTGACCAGGGTCTTGTTCGGTCTCCTCCCCTCTAGCTCTCCAGAGGTCAGTGGTGGAGATGTTAGTAGGGATGTTAAGCCAGACAGGAGCCCTGGAAACAAGTCTGGCTCTGGGGTGGTCTTGGATATCCCTAGGAGTGAGAGGTTGGGGATTTTGTTGATTCTTTTCAGGAAGTTTGCAGTGGCTACGTCTCGGCGTATGTCAGATGGTGCGATTTTGCACAGTTCTGGTAGCCACTCAGTCTTGGTGCTCCTGACAGTGCCAGGGACAATCTTCATGGTGGTATTAAGTTGAGTATCAACTGCAGAGATGTGGGGAGATTTACACCAGATGGGGGCACAGCATTCTCCCACAGAGTAGCACAAGGCCAGAGCTGTGGAGCGCAAGGTTTTGGTGCTTGCACCCCAAGTGGTACCAGCTAGCATGTTTATTAGGTTATTTCTGGTACAAATTTTAGCAGTGTCTTTTTCAAGTGGTGCTTGGATGTCAGTGTCCTATCCAGGACAATGCCGAGATAGGTTGGTGTAGGGTCATGTTGGATGCGCGCCCCATCCAAGAGGATGTCGATTTCTTGGGAGCTTTTAGCATGGTGAAGGTAGAAGACAGATGACACAGTCTTGGCTGAGCTTGGTTGGAGACACCATTTTTTGCAATAGATATTCATACTGTCCATGTCTTCGTTGATTTTCTTGTTTAGCTCTTTGAACGTCTTCGCCTGATGGGCAAGGCAAATGTCGTCTGCATAGGGGAATTTTTGGCTGTTAGTGTTAGGCAAGTCATTGCTGTAAATATTGAAGAGGATAGGCACCAGAACGGAGCCTTGTGGCAGACCATTTTTCTGGTTTCTCCAGGAGCTGGTTAGTCAGCCAGGTGAATACGAAAGCGTCTGTTTTTTGAGCAGGAGTTTGGTAATGTTGACAACCCATTTTGGGAGGATTTTGGTCACTTTAAGTAGAAGGCCTTTGTGCCAGACAGTGTCATAGGCAGCAGTTAGGTCTAGGAAGCCTAGGCAGATCACAGATGGACCCAGAATCACTGCGCTGGTATACACATTTATTTCCTTGCTGTGACACCTGTGAGGGGGAAATCTCGATGTCAAAATAACTAAATTTTTACCTGAAGCAATCTTAGTTAACTCTCGGTTAGACTTCTTAGCCATTGTTACCTCATTTGTAGCTGCAGTAGTATTGAAGATAACATTACAGTAAAATCACATTGTGTTACTGATGACCAGCCACACTGAGGTGGACTGAGCCTCTGGGGTACTGTTCATTTGTCTCCCATAGAGTTACATTGGACCTCTCCATTAAAATACTGAGCAGATAAATGTTTGTCATGAGTCATCATCGTCTCAAATGTATTATTTCAACAAACTAATAAATGATCTGTTGGTTCATCTTGAACTCTTTGCTCTGTCATCAAAATTACGGTAAATCTTCTTCTTCTTTTCCTTTCGGCTGTTCCCTTCAGGGGTCGCCACAGCGAATCATCTGCCTCCATCTCACCCT
>JAQQAE010010790.1:0-13916 GCA_029823295.1 Pseudamia nigra | reverse complement strand
TAGATCTTTGAGTCCATCTCATGAAAAATGGGATCAAAAACAAAAGCGTTGCGTTTATATTTTTGTTGAGTGTATATATGACTATAAAACAGAAGTTGCTTGAGTGATGTCATCATATTGTTGTCTCTGCACAATCTGCTCAGAGCTGCTTTCTGCAGCTCAAATAAGCTGACCTGTAATGATATTCACATTTTTTTGTCTTATACATGAAAAACAAGGGAAAAGTGATCAAGGAGCTGTCATTTCAGTAACGGCTGAAATGCAGTCATTTCACACAAAACCATCTTTATGATAAAGTGTAACTTTATTGTTTTGTAAAAGTATCTTTTCAATAAGCACATGTTATATGTGAAGTTAATAACATAATTGAAAAGGGATCAAAAAATCATCTCTCTCCATAAATCATCATTCAGATTTATTTTCCGAAATAACCTGGCAGTAAGGGGGTGGGACTCTCAGCTGCTTGGTCAGGACCCACATGTTTCTTCTGAGTGGGCTGTAACCTTTTTACACTGGGTTTTATGAGATTAAAAAAATAAATGAACAACATCTGAGTTCTAACATTATACAGTAGAGGCAACAGAACTCTGCATGATATGATGAGTCATATTTTGATTATTGTGCTTTAAGTTGACTTGCTTAGTTGCCAAGGACAGTATAGCTATTACTCATGTCAAGTCAAGCATACAATCTAACATTAAACCTAAACAAATACAGGTGTAGCGACACTCCATTCAACAGATGAGTCACCACTACGTCGTTGAGGAGTGGTTCCTGCTGTTTGTATGTCATGCAATAAAGAAACCGTCCCAAAAAAACTTTTAAACACTTTTAATAAGTCAACAAACCACATAACAAACTGTGCAAGGGTCTAAACTGGAAACGACTACAAAATCAATGAAAAACAGCCAACAAAAGTAAGGCATCCCCACTCATTCATTCATTCATTCATTCATTCATTCCAACACATCATTCACTCAGGTGACCATGGTTAAGTAAAAGTCACTCCTCCCACATCCTGTGACCCACAACAACACACAAACTAACAATCCAAATTTTAAACACACCGTAAAAGGTGGTGCATGGCTCCTACAACAAGCATGTCAAAAAATACATAAGCAACTTCTGACTTATGTCTTGAATGTTTTATTTGAGACGTACCATCATACAACAGTGGTTGTTTTTTCACACATCTGCAAAGTAGTTCACAGTAAAACCTCCTAAATCCAGACGTTTACATTTTCATTTGATTATATCAGTGCAAAGGCTGATATTGAGATTGTAATGCTGTGCTGTTAATTCTGTAATTCTTATTAGAAACATAAAATATATGTCTATATAATCAGAGTCCTAGCCATCCATCTATCTGTGTATCTGGGTCTGGCCAAAGCACAGAAAGCCAGACTTTCCTCTCCTCAGCTGACTCCTCTGGAGGGGCCCCAAGGGGTCCCCAGGCCAGTGTGTCCTGGCTCTGCCCCGGGGACTCATCCCAGCTGAACATGCCTGAAACACCTCAACAGAGAGGCGTTCAGGGGTCACGGTCATGATAATCATTAATTTACAACTCTGACAAATATCATCATTGTTTTGTGACCTGGCGGTTGCGATGAGTGTCCTCAGTGGTTGTGTGTTTGATTGTCCAGGTGGCTGGTGATCGCTGTGGGTCTGGTCAGAGCGTACCTGGCCAGAGGAAGTTACCACGGTCTTTATTACTCCATAGAGAAACCCCTCAAGTTCTTTCAGACTGGAGCCCTTCTGGAGGTGAGGAAGACGCCGCATACTGAAACAAACACCACTATTGTAGCTCGTTTCAAAAATAAGTTGAGTTGCTGTATAAAATGTCAAAATAGCACAAAGACAACATGTAAAAAACCTGGACTGAGATGTTGAATTTGACGGCAGCAAAACATTTCAAAAAAGGAGCAGCTCGGTACCGAGGAGACCAACCGGTGTCAATTTGAACGTAAAGTGTTTTTCATTCTCACTTCATGTAGGATTTCAGTCGATACAAGTTTTGTCTCCTTCATTAAATTTTACATTTCATAATACACCTAAGATTTTCAAGGGGTAACAAGTCAAGTTTGCACTGATCCAGTGTTAGTTTTTGGCGCTGCACGCTGGCAGAAATTTCCACAGATTTTCTGAAACTGAAGACATTGTTATGAACTGTAGAGTATGAAAGACTCACATTTATTGCAATTTTATGCTGGGAAATATTAATCAAATTTTTAAAGTGCAGTTTTAAATTTTCTCAACGTCAGCCTCTTTGGTATGGGTTATGTTGCCTGTTCACCTAACTGCGAGCTCTTTCACTAGGTGTGTTTTTCAGCAGTTCAAGACTTTTGTCGTCTTTTGCTGCCGCTGGCTCAGTGATTTATGCTGCTGGCATCAAATTTTAAATGGGTATATAATTGTCAAAAAACAATGACATTTCTCAGTTCTAACAGATGTTTTGTGCTTTTTTTTTTTCAATTAAATATGGGGTGTTTTGTAAATGATCCCATTATGTTTTTATCAGTACAGTAAACAGAAACAGTGCTCATGTAAAAGTGTTGTTACTTTCTAATTGTAGAGACAGATTCAAGTAGAAGTACGTGAGTACAGTGAAAGAGTACAGTGTTTAAAAAAAAAAAAAACTACTTGAGTAGTGAGTAACTTGAGAACATGGAATTTATTACAATCTAATGCAGTGATCATATGTTGATGGTTGTCTTTTAAACTTGGTTGGATGATTTTGATTATTTTTGCTCTTTTTGTTGCTTACTTTGTGGATTGTTCAGTTTTTTTATTATTATTGTTAATTTACTTGATTATTTTCTTAATTTGTGCTTATTGTGCTTGTTTAGGTTTTATAATTTAATTGACTATTTTTTTCAGTTTTCTTGGTTATTTTAATTATTTTATTGTTTCATATTTGGTTGATTATTTTGTTGTTTTTTTTTAATTTTCAATTTCTTTACTCCTGCTCATTGAGGTGTGCCGTAAATGTAACTGAGTAGAGGTACATTTTGTGGGAAATCCTACTCAAGTACTACCCACCTCTGGTCATTATTTACATTTCACTCAGCAGTGCTTCTTGTAGATGTATGAAGACCCTGGCCTTGTAAAGTAGTGTGTGGTACGTCCTCTGTCATATCAGCATGTTAACCTGACATGCGTGACTCCAGTAAAGGCCAAAGCTAAAGAAGTAGGTGAGAAGTTTGTATGCAGCGGATGACAAAGTAATGCAAGTACAGCTTGACTAAAAATAAGAGCTAACCGTTTTTTATATGTAAAGACCATTCCAAAACCAACTGACACACATGTACACGTATATGTACTGACACAAGTGAGATGTTTGCGTGATCGTGTCCAGACTCACTGCAGCTCAGTGATGGGACACTGTGCCTGTTGAACACTATAATATAATCTGTAAACACTAAACACTGCAGGCGCTCAGACTAGACTCTATTAAAGTTAAGTGACACACACTAGACCTCAGCAGCTTATTTTACTGTCATTATTTTTGACTGAGGCTCCTCACATAAAAATAATCTATCCTAGTGATGATATAAATGATATAATAAATGATAATGAATGGATCAGTGTAGTTTAATTAGTAATGAACCTGCCTTTACTGACAGAGAATGCTAGGTTTGAATAAACTGGCTATGTTCTTTAATCCCTGGTGTGTGGCAGCTAATATTCTTTTCTTTTCCTTCCACAGATACTGCACTGTGCTGTAGGTGAGTTTGTCTTCACTTTCCATTTTCACACACACTGCAGTATTATACAATTACAGAGGGCACCAGTGTACCCAGCATCCAGGTCTGACAGGTTAAAAAGCCAACAACGCTGTACCCATGTCACATTTTGATTTGTGGTGGAACATATGCAGCATGGAGACTCTTCTGAATGGTTGGATGGCTTTATGAATGACTGTCAGCTTGTGAGTTTGGGACCTCTAGTGTGAAGGACAAGATCAGGGTTATCCTGAAAAGTTTCTTGTATTTAGATATCTGATTATCTGAGAGGTGTTGGTCTTAAATCAAAATTCTAACTAGTTACACTGTAGTGAATCTGAAATGCATCATCATGACCAGTACTTTTTTATACACTGCTTGGCCAAAAAAAGGTCACCACCTGGATTTAACTAAGCAAATAGGTACGAGCCTCCCATTGGATAATTTCTGCATGGGTGATTATGTTTCAGCTGCCAACAAGTGATATAAGGATAGTGGCGAACCATCATCTTCAAATAAAAAATGTTTTTAAACAATTTAATATGAATTTGAATGGAACTGGTTAAATCCGAACACAGCCACATCCCCAGTTATAAGAGGGTGTGCACACTTGCACAACCTCATTATCTCAGTTGTTTTACTTCACCTCCCTGAAAGATTTCAGCTTGTTTTTTAATTGCGTTGTACAGGTTATAGGTCACATTACATTTCAAAAAAGTTGTGAAATTATTTTTTACATTACAAAGATCTGGCATTTGAACAGGGGTGTGTAGACTTTTTATATCCATCGTATGAAGAGACACTGAGCTGCCTTAGCGGAGGTCTGGGCTCTGAGTGCTTTCTAGTTCATAATTCCTTTTACCACTCACCTGGATGCACTTTTTTAAATTATCAAGCCACAGGTATCCTCAAATGCACTAAATAAATCCTCTTGAATGCCTCGGACCATGTGCAGGGATGAATGAGCTGGTTTTGGAGACAACTTGTTCATGTGGTCTGCATATGGATCATGCAGTGTTTATCAACAGATCATTTGAATTCAACAGTATTAATGTACGGTAACAACATATCTCAAGATTCACTGCCAGTGAGCGTGTGACTCTACCCCAGCTGACTACATCTGCAGATGGGTGTATTCAGAGTCTGCTATATGGAATAGAATCAAATAGCTTTTATTGTCATTATACAAGGTACAACAAGATCAAAAAAATACTGCTTACATTAAAAAAAAATCCTCATCAAACTAGAATGTTATCGTAATATCATACGTTTGTCTACATTTGGGGAAAATGCTATGTGCATGACGCGTTGAAATATTATCATATTTGGGATAGCATTGGGGTATGAGTGTGCATGAAAGCATATTTATTGACTGCAGTTGTACGTCTCAGATATAAATGTGCAGACAAAATGTGAAGTGTTTGCCAAACACCGAGCTGAGAAGCTGTTAATGTGACGAGGAGTGTCCGGCTCTCGTCTGGCTGCCTCCCCAGAGTTCGCAGTCCATTCTCCTCATTATCTGGGATTTGAAGCTAAAGCATGTTGACCTTTCCCACTGCAAACAGGCTCCCTGCAGCTGCCATCCACACTCACAGGACTCCAGGGTCCTGTCTTCTGGCCAGCCGGACATGCAGTATGATCTGGACAGGTCCCTTTGCTCAGTTTGAAGTGTACCTTATTTACATAGAAGTACAGCTCTTTCAAGTGATGCCAGTATCCCTTCTTTTTTTGCATTGGATTAAAAAACAACATAGACCATTTAAGGTTTTTTTTTTCATGACAAGAAACAATTAAAACTATAGTAAAAGAAAATCCAACCACATTTAAAATATGAACTAATTCTAAGGGCTAGTTATTCACATTTTGAACTTATTCAAATCCTAACCTCAATGCCTGGCTGAAATGTAAATGGAGCCATGCAGTATGTACGCTCTAATCCTATTCTATTTTTTTTATTACCTCTGCCATCGAGGGTTTTTTGTTGCGTTAGCGCACTTATCTGTTTGTTTGTTCACAACATGACTCAAAGTGAATGGATTTTAATTAAAAAGGCACATGGACCAATCGATTAGATTGTGGTAGTGATCTGGATCATCGTCTGGATCCAGAGGATTTTTAAAGGATTCTTCACTATGGTGAGATGGGACCAAATTCAACATTTGTTCTTGTAATGCCACAAATAACACCCAGAAAATGTAGCCAATAAACATGGGATAATGCCATAAAAGATGCTATTAAACCACAAAGTTTGATCCACATATGGACAATATTCCAGATATCGTGATCCAGAATGCTTATACTTATGGGGCTTGAGCAAAAGTAGCTACTGTAAGGTAGTAAATAAAGCTATAGACATAGAACTGACACCAGCTAGTAGTGAAAGTCTGCTAATTCATTAATGTATCTTCAACATTTACGGACAACTACTCTTACAAGTACATGTTTTGGAAAATGTTACTCGAATACATATAACTGAGTGAATGAGAACTAGTCATAGTCAAATAAAATGCATGAGTCATCTTTGGCTCTGGTTTCAGACAGCTAAAGCTTTTTCTAGGACCTTTACATCCTTGAAGTGTCCTGGAAATAACATGTGCCAAATGCGTACTGATTATTATTGGCTTTACTCCTGACTCTGTATATACTGTACAGTAACACATGTTGTTTTTTTGTGTGTGGTTCCTCAGGAATCGTACCATCCTCTGTGGTCCTGACTGGATTTCAGGTCATGTCCCGGGTCTTCCTCACCTGGGCCGTCACACACAGCGTCCGAGAGGTGCGTCAGGTGCCAGATTGTTATACAAATTACAAACCTCATTCGCCCTCCTGTTATACAGTTTGTGTAAAGTGACTGGTTGATGTACTGTTTACCTTGTTGATAGATGGGAGAGGAGGAAACATGTAAGTAATGTGACACAGTTGTACAGTAAGATTACAGGAATGAATCTGAATAACATGTAATGAGCATTCACTAGGTTTTGTCTTCTTCATTGCAGTACTCACATTTTCCTCAGCATTCTCTTTTTTTCTGAATGTGTGTGTGCTTATGTTGATTGCGAGTATGTGATTTGAAGTGTCTTTAACATGACGTATACATGTATTCAAACTTAAAATCTCAAGAATATGCCAAGTAGCCTGCAGTGTGATCTGATCTGTGAGCATCTGAAACAAACAGCATGATCCTCTGACGTCCGGCTTTGATCAGCCTCCAGCAGAGTAACAATGGCATCGACCCTCTGCTGCATCCACTGCCCGTCATCCTTTCCCTTCTGCGTCCACAGGTGCAGAGTGAGGATAGTGTGCTGTTGTTCGTCACAGCCTGGACTATCACCGAGATCATCCGCTACTCGTTCTACACCTTCAGCCTGCTCAATCACCTGCCGTACCTCATCAAATGGGCCAGGTACGGAGGACATTCAACGACAGAGAGGGGTCGAAACATGAGAGGCTCTTTTGACATTTATAGAGAAGCTGCTGCACTTAAAATGCGATTGTGTGACACTCTAAAGCCAATAAAGACACCTGAGAACAGACGTAGTCACAGACGGTCTAAAGCAGGGGTTGGTATCTTTACAACGTAAAGAACCATTTATGGGAAAAAAAGGATGTCTAGTGCCATTAAAAAATATGTTAATCATTTATAATAAAACCACTTAATTCATTATTCCATTTGTTTTTATCCATCTGGTTGGTTAATATGTTCATATTTCTTCCGGTTATTTATTTTATTTTGTTGTTCATTTCTTCATTGTATTTCTACATTTTGTTTATTACTTTGTTGATTTATCTCAGTATTTTTGTGGAAAATTTTGTTCATTTTTCTAACATTTGTTCATTATTCTTCTTAATTTTGACGTTTTCATTCTTTTTTTTTATTTCTTTTTTTTTATTTTGTTCATTTGGTTGATTATTTTGTCCTACTACCAAAGGCTGCTGAGACTGGCTCTGGACAGCCACATTTTATCTTGGAATTCTTTCAAATAACACCAAGTCTGTAAATATTATTTGTAGGAGTCATTCTGGTCTCAGTTGTTTTATTTAGACCCTCTAATAAGCATTCTGTCAGTTTTAAAATGCATTATCTGATAGTGAGATCTGAAGGCAAATAGAAGGCTTTGATGTCTTCTATGCTTGGCTTTGATTGACAGGTCTGTATGACATCTGCCTTGCCTGCCAAGTGGCACTTTCACAGTTTCTGCTTAATTAACAACATATTTATCCTGACAGACAAAATAAGAAATGTGTTTTATTAACTGTCAGCTTTTATTCAGACAGCTGGTATCACTATGTAATGAAAGCGGGTCTCAGAAAGTAGTACAGTTAGTTATACCATAATACATTTATATTTCTTCAAAGAGCTTTTTTTAATGGAGTGGATTTTTGTGGTGTTTGTAATATTATACTTTTAAAGGTCCCATCTTTTAAGAGTTGAATGATGTTTAATACTTATAGAAAAAATAACTTGTACCGTTTACATGTGTCTATTGTAGGTTTCTGTAACAGTGTTGACACATCAGAACACATAAATAGTGCTGAAATAAAAAATGTTTTGCTTCAGCTTTGTACAGAGAATGAATAGGTGCCATTTTGGATGCCTGTGGCTTGGACAGGACTAAAGTATTTTAGGTTTGCTGTTGGGGCTGAAAGATGCAACAGATATGTGGTATTGCAGCTGACTGTTTTGATTTTATTTTATTTTTTTAAATTAGTGTATTGCAGATCAATATAGTCATGTAGTTTGGTGAAGCTGCTGCACAGTTTCATTTGTGTCTCCTACAGTGCTGCTCTCTTGGTGCATGTTGACATTTTTATTGGTGCTTCTCTCTCGCTCTCCCTCTCCTGGAAGAAGGGAAACGGAGGGGAATCACAGATTGAACTGTCAAAGTGAGACGCCTGCAGACCGGAATATCGACATACACTGAACAAAAATATAAAAGCAACATTTTTGTTTTTGCTCCTATTTTTCATGAGCTGAACTCAAAGATTGAAGACTTTTTTTCTATGAACACAAAAGGTCCATTTCTCTCAAATATTGTTCACAAATGTGTCTAAATCTGTGTTAGTGAGCACTTCTCCTCTGCCGAGGCAATCCATCCACGTCACAGGTGTGGCATGTCAAGATGCTGATTAGACAGCATGATTATTGTACAGGTGTGCCTTAGGCTGGACACAATAAAAGGCCACTCTACAATGTGCAGCTCTGTCACACAACACAACGCCACAGATGTCGCAAATTTTGAGGGAGTGTGCAAGTGGCATGCTGACTGCAGGAATGTCCACCGGAGCTGTTGCCCATGAATTGACTGTTCATTTCTCTACCATAAGCCGTTTCCGAAGGTTGTATATTGACAGGGTGTATTGACAAAATATATTGCGCTATAAAAATTTTTCCTATATCACACAGCCCTATTCTCTTATGACACAACAGTTGAAAACAGCTCGTATTTCCTGTTGTCCATCTTGTGAGGATTTCTCAATAGTGGCAGTACTGAGTAAGTTCAGATTTCCCCAGCTTTTATCTGCAGTCACAGACATCGTCCAAACCCCTAAACCTCATAAATATGGATTTTCACAGAATGGGACCTTTTTAAAATTGGCTTCAGTCTCAATGTGTAGTTCCTGCCCGTTGGCTGTAATCTCTATCCTGTCATACATATTATAATGATGAAAAAGGGATAAAGTACTGACGCGCAGTAAAGCAGTGTTATTACACTAACAAATCACTCCTGACTTCCAGTGCTTTTTTTCTGTTTAGTCATGTCAAAAACATAAGAAATGTAACCTCCAGGATATTGTGTGCCATTTCCTCTGTGAAACTGTGCACCAGTATCCATCTATCAACCTAATGGGGCTCTTCTGCATCTCCAGCCATGGCAACAGTCGTTAAGTGTCTCCCTCCCTGCGGCCCGTGTTGCTAGGTAGCAAATGGGAGCATGGTTATATTGGTGTTCAATTGTGAGTGGCACCCTGCTAGGTAGAAAAATTGCTTGTGTATGTGTGTGCAACATCACATCAGAGGAGAAGGTGTGGCGGCGTTAAAGCCAACTTTTTTATTCTCTGTCTTTGTTTCTCTCTGTAGAAGAACGAATCCAGTCCAGTCTCAAGGTTTAATTGCAAGCACTCTCCTTTCCCAGTGTTCACACGGAGCCATAGTTTTTCATATTCTAGTTTATTTTATTTAGAGTGAAGAGGTAGCGTGTGCTTCCATTTCCCTGAACCCTTTATAGGGACCTCAGTTAAAAAAAAAAAAAAAAAACGACAACATTTGGTTCATTTTGAATTAGCGCTTATGTACAATTGTGAACGACAGCTATAGATTAAGATAACTTAAAATGAGAAAGGCGGTGGATTTTAACTTAATTTTGTCATTTATCATCTTCATTTTTGTTAATTTTTTGTAATTATTTTGTGTAGCTTTCTTCATTTTGTTGCTTATTTTTGTTAATTTTATTATTCATCATTTCTGTTCACTTTCTTGAATATTGTTCAAGTTGTCTCATTTTCTTGACTATTTTGTTTATTTTTTTCCTAATTTTTCCAGTTATTTGGTTCATTTTTTTGCACTGTCATGATTATTTTCTTCATTTTTGTTGATTTTACTGATTGTTTATACTACTAATGTTCTTGATTAGTTTTGTTAATTTCAGGAATATTTTGCTGATTATTTGTTCATCATGTGAATTTTTTTTTGTTTATTATCTGCTTATTTTATGTTTTTTTATTGGAATATTTATCCATTCTATTATGCATCTTTTGTTCATTTTATTATTTTGTTAGTTTCTATTTGTTTGTTCATTTAATGGAATATTTTGTTCATTATTTGTTTATCTTGTGAGTTATTTTGTCAGTTTTTATGCATTTTCTGTTCATTTTTTTGTATTAATTTGTTTTTCTCCTCATTTTGTTCATTTTAGAATTTTTAGTTATTTTGTCATTTTCAGAATGGTACAGTATTGTGCATATATATATATGTGTGTGTGTGTGTGTGTGTGTGTATATATGTATGTATGTGTATATGTATGTATGTATGTATATATGTATATATATATGTATGTGTTAATTTGTTTAAAATAATTTGTTCATTTACTGTCTCTTTTTTATTTTGTTGCTTATTTTGTTTATTTTTCTTTGGTTTAGTATTGTTCTCCCACACCGAGGCCGATAGGCCCCGAATGTGGACATAGAAACAGTTACCATACTTCCGCCTGTACTTCTGTCCGTCTCGACATTTCTACTTCTATCTCTGCAACCCCAAGGCCCAGAGTGACCAAACTTTATCTTTGGGTACATCTCTTGAGAAGGAAGGGGTACCATGGTAACCTTGACCTCATTTGCATATTTAACTAGGTCACAGGGTCATTTGGTGACTCAACCACCTTTTGGGCTCTAGAGACCCAACGTCTAGAGCTAGGGCTCTGGATTGTATATGTATCTACTAGGTGCTGGAGACAACTTCCAGTATACCCCTTGACCTTGATGATCAGTAGGGTCAGAAAGTGAATCTGTGAATTTTTCTTTGCTGTACATTTTTAGTAAAATATAAAGCCTTTCGGCGGGGATTTGCCGATTCACAGCTTTATGGTTTATTTTCTTGATTATCTCCTTAATTTTATGATCATTTCAGGGATCAAGTTACTGGTAATTAAGTCAAAATGTAAATGTGTTTGTATAACTAATATCAGAGCACATTCTTTAAAATCCTCATATTTTTATTTAAATAAAAAATGTTTCAATTTCTATCTCCGGAATGAAGCTTTTAATTCTATTAAATACAAACCATGGGTGCAGTCTTGTTGTCATTGAACTTAGTTGGCATTTGTTGCCATGGGCTTCGTCTTCTTCAAGGGAGCAGTAATGAAATTGTGTTGTCATCCTGCAGGTACACTTTCTTCATCGTGCTCTATCCAATGGGAGTGACCGGGGAGCTGCTGACGATCTACGCAGCGCTGCCGTATGTCCAGAAGACCGGCCTATACTCGGTCACCCTCCCCAACAAGTACAACTTCTCCTTCGACTACTACACCTTCCTTATCCTGGTCATGTTCTCCTACATTCCCCGTAAGTGGACACACTGAAAAACAACATATAAACACTTTTTCTCCTGCTGGTAACAAGTAGAAATTACCAAACAAAAAAATTAGAAACCTGGTTGGAAATAAAAACAAAAGGATATTTATCACACTAGCTGTAAGTGTGATGTCATCCATGCTGTAAAACTCCAGACATGGACAACAACAGCAATAGCAGGACTTGTATGAGGTATGTCAATTATAATACTGTGCTTATGAGGATAAAACCACGTGGTTCACAGTGACACTGAGTGTTGCATATTAAAAGTTGGGTATTCACACACAACTGCTGCAAGTTTACTATAATACTGCTGGATACTGATTGAAGTGTTTTTGCGAAGGGCTCAGAAAAATGATTATCTTAAAAGTTGAAGTAATGTATTAATTTAAAATTAGGGCTGTCCAAATTAATGCGTTAATCCAGATTAAACCATTTGCATGATTAATTAGATTAAAATTTTAACACGATTAACACACAATAACTCAAAAATCAAGGAAAAAGTACTGAAATCTTATGTTACATTTGACCCACCTCACCTCCAACTTCTTCAATTTAAATGTTAAAGTATAAGTCTTTACACAGTTTGAAACATATTACATTAGTTACTGATGAAAACAATGAACAGTGTGTAAAAACAGCAAAAACAATCTCAGAAGAAAATTACAGAGGTTCTGTTAAGTTCTACAAAGCAGCTGGAATTTCCTTTTAGTTACACAAGTTTAAATTGGGAAAAAAATATAGATTTTAATCTAAAATAAGTAATTTTAGTCAAGTGTCTATATCACCTTTATCATCTGTCTTTGCTCCCACAAAATGAAAAACGAAAGGGTATTAATTGTGAGTAATTAAAAATGATCCACAGTGACCCTGTGATTAATCAGATTAAAAATTTTAATCGTTTGACAGCCCTACTTAAAATTTTTCAAGAATTTGAACAAAACAGCAGGTGGACGTTTTCATGAACTGAGGTGTATGAGGAACAATGCATGTCATGTAGACGTGTGTCTGAATAGAACAAAAGATTTAGTGAAGGCAGAGAGGATGTCCCAAGACATGCCCATCAAACACTTCTGAAAACATTTAACACATTGAACAAACCCTTTGAAATGAATGGCGACTCAGTATAAGAATAAAATGCTTTCATTCTTCATCCAGACAATGCTTCCAGTAAAGCAGTTTCTGGCCCAAAAACAAATCACAGCGCCTGATCCCCTCCCTATTTACCTGATCTAGCACTATGTGACTTTTTCCTAAGATCAAATCTGTGTCAAAGGAACACGTTTGGAGTCTGTCAGAAGTTAAGAAACGAATGACAGAGGTTCTGAGAAGCTGTCTGAAGAGATCTTCTTCCGCCCTGCTTTGATCAGTGGAAGACCTGGATGGAGTAGAGTGTTGATCCAGCAGGAGAGGAGACTAAAGAAAAACGTATTACTGCATTACTGTCGTCTCATTTTTAATAGCCATAGCTCATGTAACTTCTCACTTTACTGAAGTATCAGTTAGGTGTCAAAGGATGCTAAATTTATTTATTTATGTAGTGAGTCATTACTGCTCCAAAAACACTCATTTAAAAACTGCAGCTCAGTATATTCATACATTAGGGCAAGAAGGTATTTAGTCAGCCACCAATTGTGCAAGTTCTCCCACTTAAAAGATGAGAGGCCTGTAATTTTCATCATAGGTTCACTTCAACTATAAGAGACAGAATGAGAAAGAAAAATCCAGAAAATCACATTGTAGGATTTTTGATGAATTAATTGGTACATTCCTCGGTAAAATAAGTATTCGGTCACCTACAAACAAGCAAGATTTCTGGCTCTCACAGACCTGTAACTTCTTCTTTAACAGGTTCCTCTGTCCTCCACTCGTTACGTGTATTAATGGCATTTGGCCATTAATGGCAATTAATGTTTGAACTTGTTGTTGTTATATTATAGAGGAAATCTGTCTACAACCTCAAACAGTCACACTCCAAATTCCACTATGGCCAAGACAAAGAGTTGTCAAAGGACACCAGAAACAAAATTGTAGACCTGCACCAGGCTGTGAAGACTGAATCTGCAATAGGTAAGCAGCTTGGTGTGAAGAAATCAACTGTGGGAGCAATTATTAGAAAATGGAAGA
>JAQQAE010010789.1:0-13916 GCA_029823295.1 Pseudamia nigra | reverse complement strand
CCCGAACGCATCACCGAAGAAAAATACACAGAACGTCAGGAAATCCCACGCAGCGGCGAGACCCCAAACGCATCACCTAAGGAAAATATACAGAACGTCAGGAAAAGCGACGCAGCGGCAAGACCCCGAAAGCATCACCGAAGAAAAATACACAGAACATCAGGAAATCTCACGCAGCGGCGAGACCCCGAACGCATCACTGAAGAAAAATACACAGAACGTCAGGAAAAGCGACGCAGTGGTGAGGCCCCGAACGCATCACCGAAGAAAAATACACAGAACGTCAGGAAAAGCGACGCAGCGGCGAGACCCCCGAACGCATCACCGAAGAAAAGTACAGAGAAGGTCCGGAAATCCCACGCAGCGGCGAGACCCCGAATGCATCACCGAAGAAAAATTCAGAGAAGGTCCGGAAATCCCACGCAGCGGCGACGGTAAGCGTGTCTCTTGCAACGAGCCATTTCGGGTCTTTACACACAAATGGTGCGGGACTTGACTGGAATTAGTCCATATATAAGGCGCACCGGATTATAAGGCGCACTGTCATATTTGGACAAAATTGACGGCGTTTAGGTGCGCCTTATAGTGCGGAAATGACGGTAATCAAGAAAATGAACAGAAACTGACTACATTTTCAAAAAAGGAAGAAAAATGAACAAAAAAGCAGGAAAATGCAAAGAAATCAACTAAATATTTTCAAGGAAAATAAAGAGCGAAATAATTAAGAAAACAAACAAAATCAAAAATAATATCAGTAAAAAGTGAAGCAACAAAGTTGAAAAAAAGAAAGAAATAACCAACAAAATGGACAAAATTAACACATGATCAAAGAATGAACATTAAATAACAAAACTTCAATGACGTTTTTAATGAAAGTGACAAAATGAACAATATAAGAAAGACATACAACCAAATGAAGAAAATAAGGAAGAATGTAGACACAGATGAACAAAATAGCAGGAATTTAATCCCCCAATGAACAAACATTTGCACAAGTCAACAAAATGTCACTGTATACATAAATCTGAGTTTTTTAGAGACATTATTATATAAATTTAAAGACAATTTTGAATTCAAGGCGGTGCAGAGAAGAACCTGCAGAAAAGTCAAGCATGTGTTGGAGTTTTTCGCTTTCAGATTGGTTTATTGATCATTTTGTTCCATCTTTTCCTTTGCGACCACTGTCAGAGATGTTCAAATCAAAGTTTGGAAATGGGAGGTGGGATGGCCTCAAACAGGAGATGGGGGGAGGTGTATGGTGAAGCTGTCAGTCAAACCAGAGGGATATTGATCTCTTCCACTGAAGCTAATTGGTATGATGTGTGGGCTTTGTTTTCACAGTGGCAGCTGATATCCAGTCTGTTCATTAGGGAGAAACAGAGCCAGGCAGCAGTGAAATGACAACCACTCTGTTCAGACAGTTCCACATCAGTTTTCTCCTCACAGCTTCGAAGTTGCCATACAGACGTCTTAAGTACAGAATTTTGAGGAAAAAAATGTCAGATTAGTCATCACACTGTCCAGTAGAGCCAGCTTGGACCTGGTATTAAAATGTGATCCATACCCTGATAATTAACCGAATAAGGAGAAACACATATTGTATTTAATAAGGTTTAAATGCATCATGATTGGTTTGTGATCAGATCTACTGTAAATGACCACATGTGGAGGTAGTCTGGCCTACATTGGTCCCATTTTACACCTGGGATCAAAAAGTGATCTGGGTCAATGTACGTCATCCAGATTCACATTTATAGGACCGGGTGTAGACGCAAACATGATTTGTGTCTCAATTTGGGTGCATCCAGGTCCAAATACAATCTGTATCTCTATCCATGATTAAAAGCAATGCGTATCTATATTCAGGTGTGATCTGAATCTGTATCCAGATATAGATCACATTTGCGTTTACACCTTTTACTATAAATGTTTTCCTGTCATCTGGATGTTGTGTGGATGTCAACCTAGCACAAAACCTGTACTGGAACACATTGAAGTGGTTTGAAATGGTTGTACACATGCCTGATTAGATTTATGCCTACTGTGCAGTACACAAGATCTAGACACACTGGTCCCCGTTTGCACCTGGTCACATTGCGTTTAAACATGTATCAGAGCCACAATGTTTGGTTGTAGCTGAGGAATGACTGACCACAGATAGTACTCTCAAGTGGGGGTACTGTGGTGGGTGGTGCCTTCTCTACACGCACGGCTCACGAATGGAATGATCACATGGTTTTTACCCTTGTGTTTCCATACAGCAGCAATCAGATCAATAAAGCTTGTTAAATAGCCTTAACTAGGCGGGCCTCAGTGTGTTTGTAGAGAAGAACTCATCGTTTAAGTTTAATGTTGCAGTACATGAGGATCCCAATGCAACTTAATCTGTCTACATCACATCAGATTTTAATAGCAGGTGTAAATGGGGGTCATTGTGTCCAGATCTTATGTGGGTGTAAGTGGAATCTGGTGAATGAGATCATATCGGTACCATAATTTGACACCACTTTAAATGACTCAAATAGAGGTTTTCCCCTTGAGATCAGACATGTAACATCTACATAATAGCAGCACCAGGTGTAAATGCAATATAATGCATTATCTGGATAGTGTGACTGGATACAGATCAAATTTCTCAAACCAGGTGGAAGTGAGGATACTTTAACTCATTTATAGTCCATATTAGGTGTAACTGTTCACTTTATGACTGCATTAGTATAGGTTAGATACCATAAAAGTCAACTCTAATAAGACTGTAAGGCTAGAAATCAGCAGGTGTTTGCAGTCCCAGCACTTAAACTTACATTTCCTGTGTGTGTTTCTTCTAAGGTAAGTGTTTGTTTAGTTTAGGGCCGTGCAGTATGAACAAAATCTCATATCCGGATATAAAGCAAATCTAGTTCAGATCCAGATGTAGATACATATCACAGTATAGCACTTTTCTATAGATTTAGTCAATAGTTTACATCTTATTTAACCTCCCCTTGGGATCCAAACTTGTCATGTAATCTACATATATTACTGGTTTTTCCAATTATGTCAAAACAGTATTGAATAAATATATGATGCTTCTTCAACAACTTCAGAGCATTATTAATCAATTCTAACACTTATAACAGGGCCAAACTGTTTGCCAAACAAATTGCTAGGGGGTCAAACTGGAGTATTTAAAACATTTGTAATGTGACATACACAAATTAAAAGTTGAACTAGTGTAAGAAAAAAAATGCTTTTCTATAGTATTTATGAAAACAAGTTAATAAAGCTTCTTTATGTAGTTTAACCATGACAATGTGTAGTGCATCCCTTTTAGGTCCCATTGTTAGGTTTGACCTTCAGTGCAATTTTTAAAATATGTATAGATAATATAAATGATGAATGTTTTTGCATAAAATATATTTTTTAAACTATGTTTTTCTGGCCTTTTCACCTTACAGCTGTAGCCTTTCTTCTGGGTTTAAGCTCATCATATTGTCAGACTCTTGTTCTGAATGACCCTGGTTTGTGTTGCTGCATGCAGATTTCATATGGAAGAACATAACTCGAAGCATTTTATGATAAATATGACATGATCTACAGCTGAAAAGACACACTGATTCACAACACAAGTGTAATACTGATGTTCTTATCAATGTCACAAAAGCAGTAGTTATTTGCCATAATGTTTGCTAACTTTGTTAAGATTCAAGCCAAGAGGTTGGAGACGAACTGTACAGTGAAACATGATTTAATGATATTTTCTTTGCTTCTTTGTAAATATAAGAAAATCCTAAGGATATAACAGCATCATAAAAGTGTCTCATTCAATAGAGTCATCTGCTCTGAACATGCACTTTGACTGCTTAGAAGCTTTCATTTAGAAAAGCCCATTCACCAGAAATGACCACATCAGATCCTAGAGCCAGGAGGAGTACCGCATTAAACCCCTTCAGATTGAAATGATATGATGCGATGTAATAGGAAATCACTGGTCCAGATCAAAATGGCTTGAGAGCACTTTTGCAGCCTGACATTCAAAGACAAATGCATCGAGTTGAGGGGGATTTAGTTTCGAATGCTCACTAATGTATTTCACTTGCCTCTGCAGCTGACTGCTTTGCAAGCCAAGGTGCATTACCTGAGGTACCTCAGTGAACTCAGACTGTATGGAGGGAGAGAGTTCCAATCAATACTTTTGGTAAGGCTATTACTGCACTTCTGCAAAAGGATTCGGAAAAGTTTTTTGAACAATCTTCACTGTGGTTCTACCTGCAGTGAAAAAAATTTCAGACACAGCTGATTGGATTGTGGATGACTTTAATCATCTCTATGCAGCAAGGTGAGAAGCAGACTGATGTGACGCTGTTGGTGGGTCCACGTTATGGCATCAGTCATGTGATCAACACCCGGACAAACTTAGTGGCACTATTGGCAGACTTCAGCCACGTCAACCGCATTGAGATCCTAACTGAGGATGAGACCAACGTCCGACTGGAGCTCCATGTTCTGGACGTCAGGGTAAATGCAATATCTAAAAAAAAAAACAAAGTGAAAGACATTATCCTGCAGGGTCACATGTGTAAGAATAAATGTAAGAAATTAATAAATAAAACTGAAAAAATAAGCACTAAATCAACAAAAAGAAGCAAAACTAATCGAAATAATGAAAAAAAGTAACAGAACACTGAGAAAAATAATCCACAAGATGGATAAGATTCCACAATATGATCAATAAAGTGATAAAAATTGAACAAAACCACTAGTAAAATGAGCAAAATTGAACAAAAACAATCAAATAAATTAACAAAGACAAAAAATTACCAAAAACAAACAAAATAATGAACAAGGTTAAGGCAAAACTGAACAAAAGAATCCAGAAAATGAACAAAATATTCAGAAAAATGAACAAAAATGACTGAAGTAACACTGAATGAAAATGAATAACAGTAAAGAAAACAACAAAATTACCATGATTTAATAGTATGATAAATGAAGTGATAACAATGAAATGAATCACGAAAATGAACAAAAATAATCAAGTAAATGAACAAAAAACAAAAAATTGAACAAAAATAGGTGAACATGATTAACAGGGTTAAGACAAAATAATCAGAGAAGCAAATAAAAATTAACAAAAATTAATCAAATAATAATGAAAAAAATTAAAATGAATTAAAGAATGCAAATGATCTGCAAAATGAACAAGAATGATGACAAAATGAACAACATAATCAATGAAGTGAACAAAACAAATAAAATAAATTTAGAATGAAAATGATTAACAATGTACAAAATCAACAAAATGAACAAAAAGGAATAGAATAGTCAAGTAAATTAACAAAAACTAGACAAGCAAGAAAAATAGGCAAAGTAATTAAAAAAATCACACAAATCTGAACAAAATAATCAAGAAAATAAGTTAAAAAAAATCATTAATAACAATTAAAAAATATAGAAAAAATATAAAAATGAACCAAATATTCTGCAAAGTGAACAAAAATGATGCTGAAATGAATAGAATGATCAATAAGGTGAACAAAAATGAACACCATCATAAACAAAATGATCAAATATGAATGACAACATATTTGTACGAACATGCAAAATTGTGCATCATATATCATGTGGTATATGAAGTGTTCAGATATATTTTGTGTCTGTAGAAACTTTTTTTTAAGATTATATTGTTGGGTTCCTCTTCATCGGACTTCTCTGTTTTTTCTTCCTTCTTCCGTTCATTCTTTCCTATGGTTCTTTCTGCTCAACAGCCTATCACACTGATCATGGAGTCCAGTGACGCGATGAACCTGGCGTGTCTGACGGCGGGCTACTACCGCCTCCTAGTGGATGCCAGGAGGTCTATTTTTAGCATGGCCCACTGCAACAGCATGGGAGGCGATGACACAAGTGAGTAACTGTGTGGGCAAGATTGATGAACAAATAGCTATAGTTTAAATTCAGATCCAAGCCTCCAAGGTATATCAGTTTTCATAATAATAACATGTTTAATTCAGTATCATATGAAGTCCTTTGGTGAGAAACTTATTTTAAAAGTTCCATATCTCTTTACTGTATGTGTCCTTGGGGTGTTCACAAAATGAAATGTCTTGATTTGATTTTTTTTTTCGTTTTTATCATTGATATGTCACCATATGAATGTAACATATACAGTTTTTGCAGCTTTTAATAACAGTAGAATAACTTAGTTTTCAGTATTTTCAAGTAAACATTATTTATATAGTTACATTTTTACGCTTGTATTAAATGCTGATTACAATTGTAATATGTATATATGTTTTGCTTGTGATTTTGATGATTATCTTACTGTAAGAAGTGTAGTGTTTTTGGTCATCAACAGAGAGTATGAGGAAATCGGTGTGTCACCTGTAAAACTACAAGTACTTAAAACATAAATCAAAAATGGTGGAGTGAAACATTTATGAACAAAAGTCATGAACATTGTGGTGAGACACTTTCAATAAGTGTACCTCTGGAGTCAGCAGGATTAGGGTTGATCTACATATAGTGTGATGTTACCTTTTTCAGCACAGCTGGTTAAACATTGCAGAACATGACACTGCAGAGAAATCCATTCAAACACTGAAGAGAAATCCATTTTGATAAACTTTTGCTCTTACATATTTTTGAAGAGAGCGAGACTCTAGGCTGAATTAAATGACTTTCCATTGCAGCAGACCTCTCAAGAAGAGTAAGAACTTGTTTTAAAATTCAGTCACATAAAATATGAAAGCCCTATCTCATTGTTATCTACAGGTCAGGACCGTGTCTTAGAGTGGCCGTACAGCACATCTCTGGGGGAAAACGAGGAGCCATTGTCAAGCCAGGGAGACATCTACAGCAGGGACTCTGAGTATCCAGGCAATGCGCCAAGAGAAAACATCCTACCATACTTCCATGAACCCCAAACCCCTGACAGGGACATGAGAGAACAGAGAAGCCCTTTGCCTCCTCCTCTTCCTCCTGCTACCAGACACAAACCTCAGGATTCTCCCCGGACCGCCAAAGTATCATTCATTTTTGGGGGGGATCCACCTTTGAACAAGCCGAAGAATTTAGGCTATGAAAGGCTCCTGGAAAGCCCTGAGATACCCGATCATAGACCACCCTACTTACACAACAACACAGACAGTGTGCCGTTTCATTTCAGTGGTCGGACACATGTCTACAGTAACATTCTATGTGAGGAAGGTGGCGAGGAGCCCTTGCTGAAAGAGTTGCTTTACGCTGACACAACAGATGATGCTGAGGATGAGGATGATGCTTCCTGTGAAGAGGACTGCACTGGGGGCACGCCAGTGGCTGATGATAGAGAAGGTGGGAATGGAAACTGTAACCAAGGAGGGATTGCAACAGCCGCCAGCAAGGCGACCTTTTTAACGCTCTCTGGATCGACTGATGACATCATTGACTTGACATCACTTCCTCCTCCAGAGGGAGACGAAGGTGTTGATGACAATGAAGACGACATGTTGCTGCAGACGCTCAACAATGCGATTGCTGCTCCACCACCAGGCTTTCGTGACAGTTCTGATGAAGACACGGCGCCAGAAGGAAGGCCGCTAAGCACAGCTGACAATGACGACATCCCGGTGTCGTTAATTGATGCTATTTCAACACAAGGGGAGGAGCCAGGTGGCGGCGGAGGGGAGAGGAGGCTGACCAGCGCTGTGGTGAACACCCTACAGGCACTGGAGGAGCTGTCTGTCTCTGAACAAAGGCCTCCCCCACCCCCACCACCTAGCAGTAACAATCAAGGTCTGTTGAAAACCAATGCAACCCATCATACTGTACTTAAAAGTGCTACCTGAAGTAATGTAATGGTTTTCATTATTCATATTTTTCCTTTAATTTCTGGAGTTTCAGATTTTCTGTTTTGTATAGTTCTGTGTATTTGTAACTTTGCAAGTCCCTGTTTGACAGTCAGCTGTTCTGCTTCTGTAGATGATTTACCACAAATGTTCAACAGATATTTGATCATCTGTTGCGCATTACAAACACCCTCATCCTTTTATGTGTACATTATGAGGAAAATTATCTTTATACTTGGTCAGTGTTTTACCTATAGTACATGGCAGCTGATTGCCTTTTACTGTAGGTTGAACATTGACTAAAGCACCTCATACAACCCTGATTCAAAGTTATCTACTAATCCTTAAAATGTAAATGTATGTGTACTGTACATAGCTTGAGTAAAAGCAGCTGTTCACTCTTGATGAGTTTAATTTTGTATTTTCCCTTGTAGGTGTTTACACATCTCAGCGCTTCAGCCCAGAGTCATCCTCGGACTCTGGGAATGAAACCAACTCCTCAGAGATGACTGAAATCTCTGAACTGGCTGCTTCTCATAGGCTCAGTGAGAGTCACATGCGACTTATGGTGGCCACAAGGGAAGGGTACCAACCTTTACTTGAGGAGAAAACTGAATTCCCTGTCTCCCCAAGTTCTGGAGGAGCAATACAGAAGAAAGCATGCAGTCCAACACGGCACCTCCAACCTCCAGCTGTTCCCCCAAGACGGAGCCCTCAGTTATTAGATATTGCGTCATCGTCAGGGTCGGACAGCTTGAATATGAGATCCCAGGCTAACCTGTCATCTACTCTCCAACGACCAAGTTCCACAACACCTGGAGGCAAGCATCATAAAAAGTCTGCAGACTCCAGTGGGAAGTATAACACTTTTAGCACAAGAGAAGGGCATCGAGGTCACTTTGATTTGGACCAACGCACTTCATTTTGTGAACAAGAGGAAAATCAAAAAAGGCCACATTTTTTAGGAGAAAACCCTGCCACTGAAAGTCTTGGAGTTAACAGCCACCCTCAAGACCATCACAGAGTACCCCGCCCTAGTTGCTCTACCTCTAATCACCAGTTAGATGTTGAAAGCTTGTCTGTTACAGATAGCAGAGCTGCAGCTGTTGAGCAAGATGAGCACTTAGTTGTGGCATCATTGATTTCCCCTACCAAAAAACCCAAACAAGGGGGGTCTGACCAAGGATCTGACTGTCCAGGTGACCATCCACCAATTTCAAGACAGCAGAGTGTTGCACGGTTGTGCGAGTATCATCTTGCAAAGAGAATCTCAAGTTTACAAGGTGAAACCCACAGTTCCCTACAGGGGTCCCTGTGCTCATCACTGGATGCTGGTGGCAGCACAAACAGTAGTGCCTGTGGCACCCCAAATGACTCACCACTTGGCCCAGCTGCAGTAGAATCAAAACACAATCATCTTCAACGGCACCCACTGTCAAGTTCATCCTCCTCATTACTCAGGGTGCTAAACTATGACGATAAACTTGGAATCCCTGGCCAAAGCACTCAGGGAAAAGACCTCCACCCTCATGCAGACCCTGCTCTCTTAAGAAAAATGTTGCCCAATATACACCCTCCGGTTGGTGCTGAAGCAGGCCGCCCTGCATCCACACCGCCTAAGCTTAAAGACAGCACAGGTATAGCAAATAAAAGGCATCATAATGATACTAAACATCAGAGTTGCCTAAAGGGTTTAAACCAGAAGGAAGGCAGTGAGGCCTACAGGCAACTGATTAACTATCTGACAGTCAGTCAGATGCACCAGGGAGGGAAGCTGCACAGTGCAGGAATGGGCGTGGCAGCAAAAAAGGACACAAAGCGCTATATTACGAGCAACCCTCAGCTTGTTGAAATGGTGAAGAATCGAGGGAATCCCAATGGTCGCTGCCCATGCATGACATCTTCCGTATCTTCGCCCTTTCTCAACCCCAGTTTGCTGAACTCTAATCCGGCAACAACGCAGCTAGCAAATAAAAATCTTTGGGCTTATCATTCAGCAACACTTCCAGCCAAACTGAAGAAAAGTCCTGATGTGCATGCTCAAAAGCAAAATGACAGTGTAGAGTTGAGGGCAGTTACATCTGAGAGGAGAAGCTCTTTTTCTGGTTTGGAAAGTGAACTTGAGAAGAGTGGTATTGACCCACAAGCATTTCTGTCACTTTATAAGAGAGAGGGTTGTATGAATCGTGATGGAGGAATTGCCTCATGTGGAAACCGTGAGGGAAGGGGCACTGCACACCATCCCCCACCTCGCTCAAGAAGCCAACCTAGCGGCAACACAGACGACTGGTTCAAGTCAGACACAAGGGCAAAGCATGGGGCTCGTCTGTCTTCTCATTCCCACACAAATGATAGTGTTAGTTTTTCACCAGCCACCAGTGGAAGTGGTCAGCGATCAGACCTCAACACTATCACATTAGGGAGGGGAGACCACCCATCAGCTTTTAGCAGACAGTCATCTTCTGGCACAAGATCTTGCATCACCTCTCCAACTCTTAACCCACAGTCTCCTCCACCATTTCCCCCATCTGCTTCTTTGTCAAAGGCCAACAGCAACTCAGGATCCATACAAGAATCAATCCACTCTGTCCAGTCCCGGCAGATTTCAAACCACATTCAGGCTGTTTCCCCAACACTTCCACCAATGGATCCTTTTAGCAATAGCCTGCAACGAGGCCGGGAGCTCAAGCGGAGCACAAGCAATGTGACTGCCAGTTCTGGAAGTGTAGAGGTTCTTTTTGATAAGCCTTGCCGAAGTCGGAGCCAGCAGCCCCTGTCACCTGTGCCACAGCCAGGTGAGAACAAAGTACAGCGAAGACCAGCAAGGAAACGACTCTCAAAGAGCTACTCCCAGGGTTCAGTGTCTTCCCACACAACTTGCTGGTCAGCAGGCAATAAGCTCGACTGCAGAAGGGCATCAGTGGCATTTCCACTGCAGAAAGATACTAAACATAGTATGAAGGGTTCTCAAAAATTGGACACTAGTCCCTGGAGATGCAATGGACCTTTTAGCTACTGTTTCTTTAAGCGTAAGATTGAGGGGGAGGAGGATGAGATTGAGTGGGAAAGACCAAGACGAAACCGTGATATTGATTATGAAGGTGCCACTGCATCTGGTTTATTGCCCTGTGGATCAGTCATGGATGCAGCTGGGGAGCAGCTGTATGGGGAAGTGCTCAATAACATGAGCTTTAGCGACCGTCTGTCACGAATCAATGCACTCAAGGATCGCATGTACAGCTTCCCTTCTGGTTTCACAGATGCGCGGCGTGATGCCAGTGAGCTCATTGCATTGGTGAGATCTAGTGTGGGTCGCTGTGATCGCGGAGCCCAGATGCCAATCCAGGACATATCTCAGTACAAGCAGCTTCTTTCAGTTGAGTCAAAAGAATTAGGCCGGGCATGTCGGAGAATGGCGCAGGCCCACAGCAGTCCTGACGAGATGCTACTTGCTGTAACCTGCAGTTTCCAGGTGCTGTGCTGTCTCTGTGAGGCTTGCATGTGTCTGGTTAGAGGGCTCGGAGCCTCAGCCTCACACCAACAGAGGGAGGTTGTGGCAAAGGTTGACGAGGTTGTTATGAACTATATTTGCTTGCTCAAGGCAGCTGAGGCTGCCACTGTTGGAGCACCAGGGGAGCACAGCATGAAAGCCCTGGTCCGCCACTCTAGCACCATGTCAGCTATTGCTAATGCACTCACCCGCTCCCTTAAAACGCTGCTTAGCAAGTAGAGGCTACTCCTTACGCTTTTAGTGTGGCCTATGCAGTTAGTACAATCCTGCCTTTAAGCATCTTGTTATTTTTGAGTTGGCTTATAGAGTATATTTTTCGTAGAAGATCTGAAAATTAATCAAATCTAGTGCAATTAAAGCTAATGTGAAATAAAGGATGGGTGAGATGCTAAAAGGCAGTCATTAGCGACTGCACTTGCTCTTTCTGATGACAATATTGTAATGTATATTTACAAAGCCATACTGTCACAGACCTGTGTACAATATGTACCTAATCAACACCCTGTTACCTGTGCATTATGTGACTTATTTCTAAATGTATATAGTGTACTGTATATACCTACAATATGATTCTATTATTTGCTGTAGCAGTTTCAAGAAGCCAGGGAGTATTCAGTTTAATTTGCTTTAATATGGTACAGGGCTGAATCGAAATCAGCTTCAGCTCAATCAGTTCAGAAAATGCAGTTTTAATACAGATATTTATTATTGTGATAAATGAACTGTAAAACACATAATAATATCACTGTTAGTCCAGTGGGAAAAAAAAACTGTTGCTGTTGTTTTATTCACATGCAAAGTACTAGACTGTTCTTATGTTTTTCTTAATGACTGTGTAAAAGAAAGCTGATTTCAACTTACAGTAGCTTTGCCATGCATATTTTGGTAGGCGAGACTTCTTAGAAATTACAGGGACTTTAAAAGCACTTTTATCATTGCCTCGTGTTTTACCACCTAAATTATTTTGAAAGATGTATGTAAGAAGTAAACTATTCCCCAAATGCACATAATGTCATAGTAACATAAAGAATATTTACATTTAAGAAAATTATAGATTTTTAAAAGTATATGTCAGATTGAACATTATGTTAATTAATTCCAGTGATTTTTCACTTTGTGTTTTATGTCATCTTTTTTGGATTAAGTTGTGCTTGACTGATATCCAGCACTCTGTGTCACGAAGCAGTTATCTCTCTTGGAAAAAAAGAAAAAAAAAACTAAATTACCCCTTTTTTCAATCATCCATCAACCTATTAAAACATTTACAAATACTTTTATGCCTCTTTCAGTGTGTCTCTTTATGCACTGTATTTGTGTGCACATTCAACTCTTAAGCAATAAAATCGTGCAGATTTTAGATTAAATTTGGACAGAAAAAAATACATATATGCAATTATTTTGTTAATTTGTGTTCATTTTTTACTCTGCTAATTTACTGTTTTAGTCATTTTTGTACATTTTGTCAATTGTCTTAATCATTTTATTCATTTTCTGCATTATTTTGTTCAGTTTTGTCTTGAGCTTTTAAATTTTGTTAATTTCATTTTTCATTAATTTCATTGTTGAATGACTTGATTATTTTGGTCAGTGCTTTTTAGTTTCTGGCTTATTTTATCATTGTTAAGTTCAGTACATTCAGTGTATTGTTTCATTTTGTTAATTTTCTTGATAATTTTGCTTATTTTGTGGAGTACTTTCTTCAGTTTTGTCTTAATTTTTGTTCATTATTAAGTTCATTTTTTTCTTCTTGTCAGTGATTTAGTGGTTACTTAGTTCATTTCTATTTGTTTTAATGTATTCCTTTCAACATATAGCACAAAGAGAAGCCACTTGTGGCCCCGGAGCCACAGGTTGCAGACCCCTGATGCAGGCCTATATTTTTCATACTTGATGATTAAGCCTTTTTTTCAGAGTTACATAGGACTTTTATTGGTAGATATGTTTTACTTTGTAGCATCAAAATGAACTTGAGGGACTTTACATGAATGCACACTGGTATGAACCATTGATTTTTGAGCATGTGGGCACTGAGGAGCATTTTTAGACATTCTCCCATACATATACACTATTTGCAATCATACAACGAATACACACCATATCCAAAACTTTTCAACTACATTAATGTGAAGGATAATTAAAAAGGGAGCAGACCTACTTGAATTAGAAAGATATTGTACATAGTCTTGATGTTTTTTTATATTTGTTAGTTTGTTCTGATTTGGAGTGTTTAAAAAAAGTTTCATTTTGTTTTGTTTCATTTTTGTTACTGGACTGGGGAGTACAGTACTAGGAAATGTCTAACCAACAATTTTCAGACAGAAGATAAAAAAATACATATAGTTTACGTACCGCATGACATATGATGCACATTTTAGCTGCAGTGTGTTAAAAATCTATTATTACTTAATTCACTTCTTTTTATTTTGTTTAATATTTAAGTCATTTGTGTTGATTTTGTTTATTAACTTTTTTTGTTGATCATTTTCATCCTTTGTTTATTTAATGGTTTATACTTTATACTTATTGTTCATTTCATTGATTATTTTGGTCCATCCATCCATCCATCCATCCATCCATTTTCTACCCCTTAATCCTCG
>JAQQAE010010788.1:0-13917 GCA_029823295.1 Pseudamia nigra | reverse complement strand
CATTGGGAATTTTTGGAATGTGCTGGAGAAGACTTTGTGCAGCGTTCAGCCTCTACCATCATCAGTGCAAGATCTTGGTGAAAAAATAATGCAACAGTGGATGGAAATAAATCTTGTGGCATTGCAGGTTGTCGAAACAATGCCACAGCAAATGTGTGCTGTAATCAAAGCTGAAGGTGGTCCAATGAAATACTGTATTAGAGTGTGTGACCTTTTTCTTGGTGGCAACTTTTTTTTGGCCAGGCAGTGGTGAAGATACAAAGGTCCGACTCGGTCTGATTCTGCTCATGAGTTGAGTTACCATAGTGACCTGTCAATCCCCAGCATCGAAGTGATTTGTCAAATAATTTGCCATAATATCTTAATAATGGGGCAAAAAGTTAAAGATAGACCACCAGATTACATATTAGAGGGTCCAAATAAAATGATTGAAACCATGATGACTCCTGTCATAAAAATCTCAAGAACTTTGAGTGTGTCCCCAAGGCCTCACCAAAATCATCTGGCTCTCATGAGGACTGTCCCAGGAAATGAAAACTGAGAGCTACCTCTGCACGAGAGGATACATTTATTAGATTTACCAGCTTCTGAAATTACCTCAGATTATGGTTGACAATCATACAGTATGTTAAACTCATGATGGACAACTGTACCTTTTCTCTTTAGTTAAGTGTCTCATGACATAATTTCTACAGTAGTAATGGTACTAGGACTACTGACTGTGTACCCACCATTCCCTTGCACAAGAAAACTGATGGTCTAAAGCACATTAATAAGGCAAAAAATGGGTGTAAATTAACTCACCTGGGATTTGAAAACTGTTCCAGGTGACTACCTCATGAATCTGATGAGAGAATGTCATGAATGTATGAAGATGTCATCAAAATTAAATGTGGCTACTTTGGACAATCCAAGTTGTTTAACACTTTTTTATTGACTACATAATCCCATCCATGTTGTTTCATAGTTTGAGTGTCTTTAGTATTAATGTGCAATGTTGAAATTTATTTTCCAGAAATGCAGTCAGACAATGTGTCTCCCTCCAAAATATATATCACTACTACAGATGGAATCATCCCAAAAGCTCTGGTTTAAAAATTCTTACTGCATTTTGTTCATGTGCCGCTCTCATTCACATGCTGCAGCCCAATGTCAAGGCAAAATTTTGTAATAATGTATACAGTGTATTAATAGTACAGAGATATTTACGAGCATGGTGCATGCCACAACACTGAGAGATAATAAATTAAATACAGTATTATTGACCATCCACTAATTTTAATTTTGTTGCAGACTGGTGAGTACAATATGTTACAGATTTTTAGAACAATGACTGTATATTTTGAATCAAGGGTAATGTTGGCAACAAAGAAATATAGGTGGAAGTAAAGTGTTATATATTTCTGCATTTTTTTGTTTGTTTCATCTACTAATTAGTTCAATACAAATTGACACTTTCTCTAGCCAAATGACCCTCCTAGAATCTTCACTGTAACATCAGATGGTTAATATCGATTGGTTTTCACAACACCATATCCATATCACAACACCATATCCATCACATCCTGTTGTTGTGTTTTGTACACTTACTTATTTATTACATCATTGTTGTGGTTACTTACTGACTTTAGTTGCCACCACAGTGATATTGTGCTGAACTACTGCTTCTCTGTCCAGGTATTCGTTAGTGGAGATGGTTCCTTCAACAGTGTCAATGTCAAAACAGCTGTCAGACTCTGTGTGCCACTCCAGTGAATACCTGCAGAGATGCAGAGAGGAGAAACACAGAATCCATGAGAGGAAATTGAGTTGGAGAATGATACTGTATGCTTTTTATCAGAGAACTCAAATATGAAAAATGCTTTTAGATAACAAAAGCATAAACAAGTATGCTATATTTCAGGTAAACATGTTTTTTTTTTCCTTTACTACTAATAGGTCTGTTGACAATGACAAAGAATAGCGAATGACCCGACTTACCCTCTAACTGTAGAGGAGGTGTGAACAAGACAAAGTCAGTTTGTTAACCAGCTGGTCTGACCTACCATTTTACGTACATGTGCATTATTTGATTTGATTTCCTTTAATTAGGATTCTTTGAACATTTTCTTTAAAGATCACGGTACCTTTTTCAATTATGATGAGATAGGTGTTGTTATTGTACCATGAAAAATAAATCTGTTATTCAAACATGCAGGAAAATTGTCTTTGGTATTCAATTATAAGACATACTGCAAGTGATTCAATGACTTATTAAGTCTAGGTTTAAGCAACATAATTTTATCTTAGATGGAGAACCTCAACTGATCTTAGCAAAATCTGGGGATTATTTTTGATAACAACTTAATATGCATGTCTCATGTGTGGTTACCTGACAGCACTGCTGCTAGCATCCAGGTCGTATGCTGTCACAGAGCCGATAATGGTTCCTAGAGGAGTGTCCTCATACACGTCCATGTAGTAGGAGGGCTTGGTGAAAACAGGAGGCTCATCAATGTCCAGGACATTCACCTTTACTGTTGCAGAGTCCTTGAATGGCCCCAGGTGGAGGAAACGGGGATCCAGGTCTGCATTGGATGCCTCAACTTTAAAGGTATATGATTTCTTGGTTTCATAGTCAAGAGTCTATAGAAGCACAACAAGACAGAAGAGGGAAAAAGAAAATATTACATTACTATTATCAAAAAGTGTGGCTGGGTGTGACCACTGGTGGGAATGATGGTGTCACTAATGGCATTATTTTTTTCAGTAATAGGTAATCTAATTATTGTTTCCATTGTTACAACACACCACTACTAACAATAAAATGTAGCTCATTGAAACTGTTTTCATCAGACAGACAATCATTTCTTTGATGAAGGTGAAGGAGGTTGGTGAGACAACTGCATAAGTGATGATGATTGGTTAATGAAGAGTAAAATTTCATGGTAAGCCAACAAGAGGCAGAGTTGGGCTGGTGGACACACACAAACACATGCACATGCACACACACAACAAACACACGCAGCGATCGTGAGCCCAGGGAATTTAAAGGTAAAATGCAAGTACATTACGTTGTGCTCAATGAGATAAAAACATAGCCTGTATATATCACTGGAAAGTCAACCACTGGTTTCTGAACAGCTGTTTTAAGGACAGCTGGGTTGTCATTTCCTGGATGACATTTTAGAGCCAAAAACAGGATGTGATCACATATGGACAAATGGCGGCATAGCTACAGGAGTATGTTGGGGATCTGATACGTACGTAAACTAATGCTTATCACTAGCTTACTGACTTGGTAAAACTTCATCAATCATTGCCAAACAAAGTCATATTACAGTGTTGTTAGTGTAAACACTGAACCACAACTACAGTCAAGCTTATCTCAGGTAAAACCATGCTCTGTTGAATAAACAGAAGATACCATTGGTGGGTCGTCAGGGCCAGCAAAGCCTTCTCTGCTGGCCTCAAAAATATCTGAATCATGGACTGATGTTAATTATATTTTATCCATGAATACATGAAACAATTCCAAATGGTCTGTCCACTTCCTTTCATTGCTTTCCCCCTGGTTGTGTTGCTTTCACACATGTATTTTCATATTAAAGCCTGTAGCCAATCACATTTCAGCCTTCACTTGTTGCCAGGCAGGGTCACAGTCAAAGAAGTCTGCCTGGGGGCCTGCAGAATCAGTTCTGCTAGCCCCCCAAGCAAAAAATAAGTGTTGATGACGCTGTTGCTTCAACCAATCAGATTTTGAGTTGGTGACACCAAAGTATTCCAGTAGGCTATGGTGACATCAGCGTATTCGAGTCCTTTGATTGGATAATCAGAGTGTACTGTATGAGCCAAAGCTAGTTAACGGCATCTGTAGCGAGCTGTACAAACAAAAATATAGTTGTGTCGATTGAAAAGCTGTTTTGTCAACCCATAATGGCCGGAGGAGGAGAAGAAAGGGATTTAGTTGCAGATTTGCTGTCAAAGCTATTTTCAAGACAGACTTATCAAGAAAAGCTGGACATTGTAAAGAAAGGTAATTCCGAAACTAACAAGCCTGTCACAACCAGGAAAAGGATTTGTTCACTCCACAAACTATGAGCAGTACCCCTGGCTCACAGGCTCTGAGTAACACTGCAAATTATATTGCTGGGAGTGCTTGTTATTTGCCACAGATCGACATGGGGTTTGGAGCACACGGATAAAACGTACAACAGAGTCATTGAACTCTTCTTGGGAAAAGAACAGAGGATGGATTTTGTCTACAAATAATCAGAATTTTTGGTGAGTAAAATGTTGTTATTTTCCTGAATAATACTGCAAGTTTATGAGGTTATTATTGGTGCTTTTTAATGTGTGTCACATGTGTAGCTGCAGACAAACCTGGTCTTGAGACTTGTGCAGACCAGTTTTGTTTATTCAGTAAATGCATTTATTGTCGCTACATGAGTTATCTATCTGCGATGCAATGGCTCTTTATACAGCCTTTCTGCAAAAAAATGTTTTTATAGCTGTAAAATAGTTATTGAGGGGTGGAGCAGTACTAAAGGCGTGGATGTGAAATGCACGGCCCGCCACTGGAAGATACAAATGTCCGACTCACTCCAACTGCTGGCGAGTCAGGTTATCATAGCGACCTGTCAATCAAACCTCAGCATGGCAGAGATTTGCTGCATCAAATCACTTATTAGAGGTTACAAATAAATCATTTGAGACCATGTGTTACGAGGAGACCCCGCTTGCCTAGCTAGGAGTCAATTCTCTAAGCTCCCCAAGACAGCCCCCCCGTAACCAATCCCGTCGCCAGACCCTACATGTTTGTACAGAGCTTGAGTTATACTAGCCCTGGGTGATGTGTTTTGACCCCATCCTGTCAGAGGATGAAGGATAATGTATCCAACACTAGTTGTCGCAATACATTCTTTTGATGGTGACCGTAAAAGACCATAAAAGATAACATGCCTTTATTTCTCACTCCTCCCACATCTTGGCAACACAAACCCACATCTGTAGAAGGTAAAATGTTTGTTACAATTGGTAAATAGTTTATCTTGTCTACTTATGCAGTACTCCTGTTGTACTTTATTGTTATTTTATGTCTTTGCTTCTTATATGTCCATCACCATGTCTTTTCTGGTTTTTTTTCATTATGCACACAAAAAAACAAAGTTTTGACAGAATCCCGTGGTCTTCCTGAACATCTTATTTTTGTTATTTGTATATGACTTGTTTTGGGTGTATACAATTAAGAATACAGATGCATTCTTATGAGTATCAAGAAGAACTTATGTGTTGTATGCATTAGGAATCTTTGTTGTGGACAGGTTTTTACTGTTAATAATGCCAGTAATTAGGAAATGCAGTCTAGTCCTCCAACCAACTTCACAGTCATATGCACTCCCCGTGACCTGAAATCCTACATCCAAAGACATTTCGTTTTCACTTCAGCATTTCAAAGTTGATGTCACTGTGACCTGCCTTTTTTGTTGCATGGCAACCATGAATGTATTTTGATGCATTAAATCCTCAATGTAGAGACTTCAAAGGGCACAGTATGTGGTTATTGATATCCAATTATCTTGATGACTGCACAACCCTGTGATTGAGTTAGACAGGGGAGGCTCGATTTCCATTCTTCCCCATGCCTATCTGTTTGTGAATGCACAGGAGAAAGATGCCGGAGACAGTCACTTTGATATGGAAATGGGGCTGCAAACTGTACCAAGACACATTCATATACATATCAAACTCAGTTGGTTTCATGCTTCTGGTGCCACTTCACTTTCCTGAGCTCCACTGTGGCTCTCTAATGTATTTCAGCAACAAGACCAGTAGCACCTAAGTGAGAGAACTAAAATATTTATATTCCAACCACTTATTTTGCAATTTAAAATACTGCATGAAAATGTAATTTGAATTGCATGGTATGAATTTATATTCTTTAATTTAAAACTGAGACTGAATAGAAATTAAATGTCTTGGTCTAAAATCTAATAAAGCTGAAACTGAATCAACTTGCTCTGTAAATGCATTTGATCATCCTTGAAAAATTATCTGTATTTCTTTGTTCACATCTTCTAATTCATATTTGCTCTTGTAATATCGCTCCACTGGTTCAATGAGGAGCAGTGAAGTACAGAATCATTTTTACCATGGACATATAACAAACACATATTTCTCCACTGCCTCACAACAAATGCCATTCAAAAGCTTCTTTTAAGCTGAGCGAAAAGCATCAGTGGATACACAAACACCCACATGTGCAAACGTAAATTCTTGCCTGCAAAAAAAAAAACCACAACACTACCTTTTATCTATTCACTCAATCAACAGCTGAGAAAATGAGCTATTGTTGTTTCCCACAGCTACTGTCAGTCAGCTGTATTGATAATACAAAGGAGTTGACTGGTTTGTGTAGTTTTCTCCAGTCTTTATACCTGTGCACTAAGGCCAAACTTGAAGCAGTTTTCAGTTACAGACTTTCACACCAAGGAGCCACTTTCTATTTTGTGGTGGAGGAAACTGCATAGACTACATGAAGTGACAGTTTCTTTTCTGACCTGTATTTATATGATTGATATGTTCCATCAAGATGAAAAAAAAAAGTTCAACAATATTTCGCTTCAATGGGTTTAACTTGGGCAGCACAGTGGTTCTCCAGCTTCCTCGCAGAACCAAACACATACACTACATAGGGGTCTGCAACCTATGGCTCCAGGGTCACATGTGGCTCTTTAGCCACTCCCCAGTGGCTCCTGTGGCTTTGTCCAGTGATGGAAGAAACATGTTATAATAAATCAAAATGAACAAATTAAGCACTAAATCAAGAACAAGATGAAAGCATAGATGATGAACAACAAATAAAATGAGATCTTATTTTGATGTAATTGACAGACCTCTCTCTCGTTTGAACTTTATCAGAAATGTTTGATCTATTCAGCCCCTTCTTGTCACGTTCTGGCATCCATCATCTGTCTTTTATTTTTTACATTTCCTCTAATGCTTATTATTATCATCACTACAAAAGTCACTCTCACCCCATTGTGTACAAATACAACAGGTACCTTACCATACAATATAAATGCCTTTTTCATTTTTTATATGCAATTAATGTCATTTTTGTGCAGTTAATAGACCCCAAATACACCAGCTTTACAGATCACAGTTTCAAGTCAAGAGTTTTTTTTTTTCCTACACTAACCACACCATCCACCTCCGACTACATTTTTTGCCTCTCTTAATAACTGCACTGTCAAAATGTATTTTATAATAACCACACAATATACAGTGTACCACACAATGCTTCACAAATAAAGCTATTTTGCATGCAGTTAAGAGATAAGTCTCTGGTAATTATACTGCATGTAGTCCAACGAGTATGTACTCCTCGCTTTCACAATAACAAATCACACCTTAATCTCTGTGCTGATGTGGGTAGTATTCAAGTATATTTACTCCATTATATATAAAATTGAAACAACAACAAATTGAGCACAAAATCAAGATTACTTTCAAGTAAAAAAATGAACCAAATAAACAGCAAAATTGAACCTGAACTGATTCAATCAGACGATAAAATAAGCAAAAGTGAACAAAAGGATCAAGTAAAAATTAACAAAATTACAAATTCAATAAGGCAAGAAGGAAAATAAGCAACAATGGTGAGAATTATCAAGTTAATAAAGAAAAATGAACAAGATAACTGACCCAATAAACAACAATATGATCAAAGTACTCAAGTACAGTAAATCAACAAAAGTGAACAAAGAAAGAAAGAAAATGAGGAAAAAATGGCCACAATAATCAACTAAATCAACAAAAAAAAAAACAAATTAAATGATACATTTTGCAATAAGCAAATTGTGAGCAGTGTGTAACATCATGCATTTTTATATATTCCGAGTTCTGTGTGTGACTCTGGATTAATGACAGTTAAGGTGACCATTACATGGTTATTACCTGTAGAATAAATAACCTGCTACAGCACAATATGTGAGGCTGTAATAAATTCAGCATTATATACTTACTCACTACTTCAGTAGTTTTTTTATGGAACGTTCTTCTACTCTTACTCCAGTACATACTGCTATGCGTCTGGGGTACACTGAAAATTGTCTACTTTCATTACACTCTAAATATACACGTTTAAGTAGTCATAGTGCAGACTCCAGCACAAAAAATTTATCATTTTATAGAACAGGGGTCTGCAACCTGCAGCTCTTTAGCCCCTCCCCCGCAGCTCCTGTGGCTTTGTTCACTGATGGAAGTAACATGTTATAATAAATCAAAAATAAGAATTAAATCAGCAAACAGGGGAAAAATAAATAAGACAAAGCTCATGCAAATACAAAATGAGCACAATAATTTTGAAAATGGACAAGATTAACTAATATCATCAATTAAATGATCAAAGACAACAAAACAAAGAAAATAAACAAAAATATGAAAATTATTCATAAAAATCCATCAATCTTACATAATTAAGACAAACCTCAAAATAACAAGAAAATGCTTAAAAATGAATTTATCGTTTGAATGAGAATGGATCTAACCTGATTAACGAACTAAAATAATTGACAAAATAGTCCAAAAAATGAACAAAGTAGTCAAGTTAATGGTTATAAACAAAACAATGAATAAGACTGAACAAAATAATGAGCAAAATAATCCACAAAATCACCCAAAATTAGTTATTAATCAGTAAAATGAACCAAAATTCACAAAAATGAATAAGATAATTTTAAAAATGAATAAAAGGTGAATCAAATAACTGCAAGATGAACAACAATGTGCAAAAATAAACAAAAAGGAGCCAAATTATATAATAACCAAATTAGTGTTAAATGTTGTCAGCTATAACACATCATACTGTATGTCACATCTTAAGTAAAAGGTTTGATCAATATTTGCAGATGTAGACACTTATTTTATTTCTGTCCATAAATGTCCTATAGATTGTAAAGGCTGCCAACCCATTGTATAAAATTATGTCAAAGGACTTTGTCTGTATCACATAAGATGTAAGTAATGTAATAAAGATGTAGTGGTATGTGATGAATAATGAAAGCTTTGTCCAACAAACATATTCAGAAACTGAAATTGAGGTGCTTTAATGAACGCTGGTTCTAGGGGCCCTCTGTGAATTTTTGCCTAGGTCTCCAAAAGATCCTAGAATCGTCACTGACCATTGTAGTCATAAAGTAACAATACTTTTACTTGAGTACTGTTTCTGTTTACTCTTCCCACCTCTGTCTATATGCAACACTGTGTTTGAGAGCTTTTGGAGGTTGGGGCCTATTCTCAAGTGTACAGTAAGAATACATCAGATCTATTTCCGTCACAGATTCTGGTGATCCTATTATTTGTAAAGATCCCCATTGCATGATTTTCCACAGTGTAATCTCAAAGCGTTCTGCACTGACACATATATGGCCATGTGTCTCCATTGCTCCTGCTCTAAATTTAGAGTCTAAGGGTACACAACATATGCTCTGCAGTATGAAGACCCTCTTGTGCTGAATTTTTGATTAGCACTCTTGGAGTCGATAAAGGCATCTCACTTTACTTGACATGTTGACCTACCCTTTTAAAACTTAAACAAGCCCTTCCACTCAAAACAAGACTCCATTTGTGTTTCTACTCTGGTCTGTTGTGTTGCTAAATGGGCTGTTTCTGGAATATTTAACTTGTTTACACAATGATCAACTGAAGTAGGAGGTACTTTCTGTGATCATCTTGAATCTGATTTTAATTTAACTGGCTGTCAGCGATGTTCTTGCAGTTGGTGTAAAACCTCCTTTCACCTCAGTGTCCTGAACAAGATTTGTAGGGACACGTTTATAGTCATTTCAACCTGTCAGATTTTGTATTTAAAGATTGTGCACAATTAAACCTAACAGCATATGCAGTCTTTTCAATTAACTCTGCACATGTTTCTTGGTTCAAATCTTTCATTTTATCCTGTGTTTATCTGGCTAAACTCATTACAGAAATCAAATCCTCTTAGATTGACTGCTTGACACGCAGCGGCATACCTTAACAAGCTGAGAAAGAAAAAATAAAAATTTAATTTGAACACCCCAAGCTACAGGGAAGAAGAAACGTGTTCTCTGATTGATCTGATTTTGTCTGCTGAAAAACAGTGACTTTAAAAAAAAACCCAGCAGAGCTAAAATCTCTCCTGGATCAATAAAATTCACTGTGCGTTTCACTTGGTTGACACATAGACTTGTAAGGTTAAGTGAGGGGAAAAGGAATGGGAAGAGGCTTGATTGGCAGCGAGGGAACCTCAGAGGATTTAACTGATCGGCATCTTGCCAGAGAGAGTGGAGAGCAACAGGAGAGTGAAAGGGAGAGTGAGGAGAGGAGTTTACCAGAAATTACTTTCTATCAGAGCTGCAGTATGATAACTTAAATATTGCCAAGTAAGACCAAGCCAGGCTAATACTTCTGTCATATGCTAGAGTTTCATTTAAAGTTGTAAAATAATTAAACCAAATAACATTATTTGAAGTTAAATTCAAGCAAAAGGTTCTACTGAATGACATATAATGGGCTTGTGTAATGTCTACGTAGTTCCATTAGACAATGGGGTCTGCAAACTGTGGCTCCAGAGCCACATGTAGCTTTCCAGTCCCTCCCCAGCGGCTCCTGTGGCCTTGTCCAGTGAAGTAACACATTACGATAAAGCAGAATGAACAAAATAAGCACCAAATAACAAGGAAAAAATGATCTACATACAGAACTAAAAATAAGGAAAAAGAAAAAAAAATGTCAAAAGTAACAAAATAATCAAGAAAATGATCAAAAATAAGCAAACAAATGAATATGATTAGGACAAAACTGAACAAAATAAGCTACAATAATTGAGGAGAAATTCACAAAGTTGATTAAAATAATAAATCAACATCATGAAAATTAAATAACAAGCGAATAAAATAGTCAGGCAGACGAAAAAGCACAAAAATACACAAAATAATTAAAATATTCCATAAAATTAACACTAATCAACTAAAATAATCACAAAAAAGGGCCAGATCCACAAAGATTGTACTGCATCTGTTAACTGCATTGGAAATCTGCCTGCTTTAGCACAGGCAGACTGCTGCTTTTTTTTCAACCTATTTACAAAAGATTTAGTGTTAACTCATGAAGTGCTCAACCTGAGCACTGTTAGCTTGTCTTATATCAGAGTTTGGTGTTTCTTTGCACATTATCACACAGACTCGTTCGTAAGAGAACCATCCAAAAAGTCTGATTCTGCAGTAAAAACATACCTTGGATCATTAATACTGTGACCTCATATTTAGAAACTTTACAACAAACAGCTTATAAACAAGACAGAGTGTGGGAGAGTTTGATGCAGCTGTATCTGCTGGGGTCAGTGATGTGCAGCGCTGGATTTGATCCGTCAAAGCACAAGTGGATTAAAGTCAGCATGACTTTCAGTGACAGAATAATCCACTGGATATTTACCGCAAGAGAAGCTCAAGGATTTGAAGAGCTATCATCGTCGTCTGTGTCACAGCATGTGCTTTTACACACAGTGTAAAACACTGATGAAGACAGGATCTGTGTCCACCTGCTGGATCATGAGTCACAGGTACTGTGCTCCTCTTCAGTACGTAATGAACAATTATTTCTCTTGTGTGTGATTTGGCTGCTGTTGGTCAGTTTACTCTTACCGTACGGGCAAGTCAGAAACAACTGTATGTGAGATTAATGATTTTCTTTGTGATAATGTGTGCCTTCACGCATAGTGCAGCAGGTTATATGAACATCAGGATCTGATTATCTTTGATTTACATTGTTTGTTCTATTATTATCTGATTATCATGTGTAGATGTATGTTTAAATAAACAAAACTGCAGAATAATGCACATATTAATCTGATTAATCTGTGATTTGGATCAGGATTCAGATTTTGGATACTTTTCTTTGTTTAAGATTGTGAGATTGGGCCATTTTTATTTTTTCTAATATCATCAAAAATATTGCACCAATCACCTCCAGTATCTAATGAATTCATCCTTGGCCTAAGGGGCTACCACTGGTAAAAGTTTCATCAAAATTTGTCTACTAGTTTTAATCCTGCTAACAAATGGACAAACATGATCACATTATCCTTACCTGGTCAAAAAAATAACAGCCTTGTTATAAAGAACAGCCTTGGCAGAGGCATGCACTCTCTGAGTGCCCTCTAGTTGTTGTTGTTATTATTATTATGATGATGATTACTACCACTAGTATTGAATTAATGAAATTAATGAATACAGGGAGTATTTTTTTGTTTCTTGTAGCAGGTTCCCAACAACTCCAAGATAACCTGTCCAACTTGCTCCATCTTCCTTATTCTCAGACACATTTGAACTTTATTTAGTAGATCTTTCTGCAAAAATAGACTTTGCCAGGATGTCACTAACACCACAGGAAAAAAGACAACTAAAAAAAAGAGCAAAGGAAAATGTGGGGGTTATGTTGGGAGAGTAAGAAAAGGACTCAAATGCAGACAACACAATGAGCAGACAGTCTGGGCTCAGTGAATTTATCATGGAAAAAAACCAAGGATTACATGCAGGTAGAGAAGATGAAAACCAGGAGATATAATAGAACAAACAAGCAAGCTCTGAATCAAAATTAAACAGAAGATAAAAACAGTAAAGGGAAAAGGGGGACAGAGATGCACTCAGGATTTGAAAATTTACTTGGTGAAGAAAACTGAGGCTGGTGGTAACATTGAAAGAATGATTTATCCTGCAGGAAGCGTGTTTCTTATATCCTAATGATTGTAAGTTAAACACTAGTTCAATGCTTTAAAAATACAATAAAAGTTTCTCAACATGACAAAACTTATTTATTCTCAAAGAATGTTGTTCTCCAGTGAATCACTGACACAGCATGTCAACCTTTGCAGTTCTCTGCTTGCTTAAACTGCAAAGTGACAAACGTTCCCTTTTGAACAATAAAATCAATGTACAAATGACAAGTTTCTCATAAGTTCAGTATGCATGAAAAAGCATCTTGTCCTCGTTTTGTAAGGCTTTGATTTGTCACTTTCCTTTGTATTAATGTCTCAGGAGAGCAAAATGCATCAGGTTTCTGTGGTCTGTGTCTACCTGTACACTGATGCTTTTGTCTTTCACTGCGCAAAAGCAGCAATTGATTCACACTTTCAAAGACACAAATATATATATATGGATCTATTAATAGACTGTAGACATTGTGAAATAGTCACAGTATTATTACTAGTGACATATATTGCATACACAGCAGATAGCAGTGATTAGAAAAGGATCATAGGAGTCAAGTATTTAGTGTGTTCTGCATGTTAAGCTGCTTTGCATAGTTTGCAAGTTATACAGTCAGTCCTTCTGGAAATTATTAAGTATTAGTTATTATTTACAATGGCAGCCTCGTCTTAGAAGTCATAATAAATGCTATGGTGTCATTATTATTGTATTTTGCTGTAGAAACGTTATACATTTTCAACTGAAATGTTTATTCTGTTGCACAAATAATTTATTTTTTGCATATAGTGGGCTTTTAGCGGAACATGTCACAGAAGGCTAATTATTATTACTTATGCGTTAAACCCTTTTATTGTTTGGTTGCTCATAAATAAATAAATAAATAGAACAGTTCAGGGTCAGTGGTTGGTGCTGGACTTTGTGGTTTCACTCTCAGCTAGATCATTCAGTTCTTATCTCAGTCGCTGTCTAGCTCTGGTTTTGTCCAGACTGAATGGCTGGAATCTCTGTACTTTTTTCTTAATTAGTAAGTATTGCTGTATGTTTGCTGGTTCTGGACCAGTCCAGTGTCTGTAGACGTCACCCAGTGTCTGTGTTGTTTGTTGTTCTATCTGTGCTCTTTTCTTTTGTCTCTCCTCTGTCCACTAACCCCAACCGGTCGAGGCAGATGGCCGCCTACCCTGAGCCGCTG
>JAQQAE010010787.1:0-13917 GCA_029823295.1 Pseudamia nigra | reverse complement strand
CCCCACTATCCTTATGTCACTTGTTGCCAGCTGAAACATAATCACCCATGCAGAAATTATCCAATGGGAGGCTCATAGCTATTTGCTTAGTTAAATCCAGGTGGTGACCTTTTTTGGCCGGGCAGTGTAGTTCACAATTATGTTGTCAATGTGTTAAGTAATCATCACAAAAGTCAAAACACACCTTTATTTAACTATAAGTTGTTTCCTACTCTCTGGTTTTATCGTTAGTGTCTTGAACAACACAAATCATTTAGCATGTTCATCAGTACAAGTTAGTCTGAAATGCTTGTAAAAATGAATATTAGAATAAAATACCTGTTATAACTCATTTGGTATAGCTTTTTTGATCACACAAAAATGAACACTGTTGATCCAAAGCTGAATTGTTATGTATGAAAACATGCAAAAATCAATGCATTTAACCTGATATAAATTTTACCTCGTGGCTATTGTAGACATTACATGTGTGCACATGTGTTTTATCTGAATTCATCTTGGCTGCATGTATTGCTAGAATGGCAACACAATACAATTTTAGAAAAATTTAAAAATGTCAGGCTTTAATAGTTTATGAAACTAGAGTCATGGACGACTGAAAAGCAACTCTATATTTGACTGTTTCAGTGTTAAAAGTTGTATGCTAATTTGTGAGACAGCAGCTTTGTTCGATCTCTCCCTAAAGCATGACTTTAACAACTTGTAGTGCAGGTAAATCAGTCATCATAATCATCAGTGCAAGTACTGAACTGATAAATATGAGGTGCATCTTCCAGGGGGCTCTGCCTTTTTCTGCAAAGCCGCAACTGTAATTGTCACATTGGGCGATGCACAGAAAAATGTAGTTTTAGTTGTTCTGCTTGATGTAGCCCAGGATCTGAATCAAGCCCAAAGAGTATAAAGTGCAGATTAAAGATTTGGCGCCCAGATCCATAGCTCATCATGACACATTTTCCTTTATCCATTATTAAAACACATAAATAAATGTACAGACAGAAAATCATTTTATGATGAATAACCTCAGTTTAGTTCTGTAGTATTTATACATTTACACTGCTGGAGAATACACCCTGTTGAGTCCATAAAAGCTAGCATTTCAGTGTAGAACCATTTGTCTGTTTGACCGTTTAACAAATAACAGAAATGTTATTCATGTTTACATGTTGTTAAAACCACAGACTGCAGCAGCTGCAGAACAAAACAAAGTCATTTGAGTTTAAAGGTCAAATGAACAGCACATATATTACGTACAACAAGCAGCATGGATGACAATAGATTTTCTATATAGTTTTATTGTTCCAGTCTTATTCAACATTCATGTACATGATTGAACACATTTGTTTTCAGGGATATTGCATTAATGAGCAGTAATCACTTATGAAAGAAGGTGTCTAAAACACAAAATCAATACCGTGTCTGTCACAAAGATAAACAGTGTTGACTGGCTTTTGAACTTTAAGGCTGTTCTTTAGATAAATTTCACAGTCCTATGTGGGGGGGTCCTGTTGGGTCCCCCTCCAGTGGTGCATGTGTGTGTTTTTACTGAGTGTGTCAATTAATGTAATGTGTATTTTGCATGCTATGTAGTAAAACTGGATGTTGCAATACTGGATTTAACTGTGTAGAACTGGATATGTGTGTTATTCCTTCTTTGTTTCCATAGTCTTTCCTGAACACATGTCACTTGTGTTGATAAACTGCCATCTTCAAAACAGGGTCTGCCCTGGAGCTAAAGTGCTTGGCATCTCTAACGCTCACGTCAGATATTGGAGAAAAATAAATACAACCTTTGCTCTAAATCAACAATTGAATTATTCGCCTTTGTCTGTGCACAGATTCACTGACACATTTAGCATGTTTATTTTCTGACATTCCCGACTTGATGCTCTCGTCAACACTCAAAGTGAGTTCATGGCTTTATGTCAAAAATAAATTGTGCTCCCTGAGATAATGTAGCACAGCTACACCAGTTGTCATTTAAACGTCAGGAAAAAGAAGAGTATACAGAGCTACAGTACAAAACAAACATCATAATAATGACCAAAAAGTAAGTGATAGCAATTCATGGATTTAAATATTAAAAATACACTGACCTGTAAATGAAGATTCAACATTTTTTTTTGTTTTGAGATAACATTATGAAAATAATAAGTAAAAAATCTATCAAGAATGTACAACACTATCATCAAAATGAATGAAAATGGACAAAATACTTAAATAAATTAGCAACTAAATAAATAACAGTGAATAAAGTAATAAACAAAAAGGAACCACAGTGAGTTAAACTAGTCAACAAAGTGAATAAAGATGAAATAATCAACAAAAGGACCAAAAATCAACAAAAAAAAGTGAACAAAATGATGAGAAAATGAATAAAATAATCATAAACATCACTAGAAATGTACAATATAATGAGAAAATAAATAAAACAATCAACTAAAGTAACAAAAATGGAGGGAGAGAAAACGAGCCAAATAGGGAAAAAATAAAGAAAAGTGAACAAAAAAAAATCAAGATCAATCAATAAAAAAATTTAATTAAAATACTTTAAAAAGAGTGAAATTCTTACCACTGCATAATTTGGTTCAAGACCTTATTGGTTTTAAATTTTCATGTTCACAAAGTGGTAAACCTCCACCCATCCTTGCCTGTGAACTGTTTCCAATTAACCTGTTTACCTGTGAAATGTTCCAAACAGATGTTTTGTGAGTATCTGTCTTTTTTCTTGCCCCTGTCCCACCTCTTCTGGGACATGTTGCAGGCATCAAATTCAAAGTGAGTGACTATTTGTAAAAAAAAAAAAAAAAAAAACAAAAAAAAAAACACGATTACCAGTTTGAACATTAAATATGTTTTTTGTAGTGTATTCGTTTGAATGTAGGTTGAAAAGCATTTGCAAATCACTGTATTTGTTTTAATTTATGTTTTACATAATATTCCAACCTAATTGGAAAACCTTGTTGTAAAAACATATATCATTTAGCATTCTGAATAACAGATCATTAGCCCAAATCATGAGTAATCATTTATTTTGATATTTGGAATGATTACTTTTTATTCTCAACCTTCCTTGTAAGTTGTCAGAACCTATTTAACCAAAAGTACTCTGCTCCCTAATTACAAAGCCTTAGGGCATCATTAATTAGCTCAAAACATTTTTTTCCCATGAAAACAACCACCTGAAACAATTTTGAATTATGTATGATACAAAAAATGGCTGGGATGGCAATACTTTGAATAAATTATCAAGGCTCAAATGGAAAATGAAGAGTGCTGTGAAGAATGAAAGGAAACAAATGAGCCTGTTAACCTTGAACATTGAATATCTGTGAGTGTAAACATAAAGCATAAACATGAAAACAAACTAAATGATGCCGCTTGCCTTCATGTCTTTGGTGAAGTTCAACCCGTGTAAACCCAACGAGCGCTAACCCACAGCAATTCAGGTCTCCTTGTTTAATCGAAATAAGACCTGTCAACAAGTGGATTGATGCAACTCTGACATGACCTTTTCTGTGTTCTGTGAAAATGATTAAGAAATGGGCATACTGTGATTTAACATTTGAGTCAGCGGGTAGATTATTGATTGCAACTTCACAACAAATCATTCGCCTCTCAGTCTTCTTGCTATTCAGTTGATTTACTCAGATCACTTGTCGTTTGTCTGCCTCAACTCCCCTCTTCAACTTACCACTGTGATAATCATGTAGACGTAGTTATACAGGCATAAATCTTTACCATAGAGTCCTGTTATAAATGGTGCATGTACAGTAGCCCCCACTTCTGATACAAAAGATAGGAGAATGCTGGAGAGCCAAAAAATTGCACCCTGCACCTGCGTCTATTGGGTCGCTGGCCAACAGCTCTAGGTCCCAGAAATGGAAATTTGCTGCGGCACATGGTTTTGCTTAAAGTCAGTTGGAGGAGTGACTTTTGCACCATGGAGAAATTTAATTCAGTTCTGTCCCTAAAAACTGCACCAGCCCCCAGAAGAACATGACAGAAAAAGCTTGAGGTTAAAGAGCTTGAACCTGATCACATCCATATCAAACACAACATGGAGAGAGAGATTACAGGTGGTCTTTTTTAAGAAGCTGGTATGAGAAGAAGGCTTGGCTAACTGCTTACGATGAGGCTGGCACTTTGTTTTATTTTCCCTGCCTCTTGTTTGAACTGCCAGGAACTGAACAAGAGCACGGACTCAATCAGGCAAAATGGATTTAAAACATGTTCCTGAAAAATCAAACGTATATAGTAATTTAATCTAATTTTTATAATTGAGTTATGATTCATGAGAATGGTGCTTAGTGGTTATAACACATCTGAAAATTTACTTTACAGATGAAATTGTTTTGTAGAGGCCCCCCTAAAAAAAAATTTTACCAGCCACCGCTGATGGAATGTTTGATGACATAGACGTTTATCAGATGTCTACTACAGCTGATTCCATAAAAATTTTGTTCTGCTGTAAATTCACTCAGTATCAAATCCACCAGGTTCTGTTAGCAGCTCTCTTGAAAACAGACTCAGGCGGTGTTCCAAATAGTGCACTACTTATTCTGGCCAGGTGTAGGTAGAGAATAGTGAGCTGTGCACAAAAACCAGGGCTACACAATGAGGTCAATGCAGAAGTACCCTAAAGTTGTAGTATCACCAGTGACCACTAGAGCTCTGTTTGGCTCCAAAAAGCCATTGCTGTATCAGAGTTACAACAGATTTGTCGCTACAAATGCAAGGTGAATACATATTTCTCTGTTATGCCATTATGACTCATAGTGAAATCTCTGTCATCCTGGGCTTTGATTGGCCGGTTCCTATGACAGCCTCATTCACCTGTGCAATCAGACTATTGTCTAACTGCTGTAGCCTCTGCAAATTCAGTAAAACACATTTTTACATTGTAGATCTGGCTATGAGGTGACATGGACTACACACTAAAATGCCTTGTATGAAATATTGTACCAGAAGCTTAAAATGCTTTTTTTTGTTGCGTTTTAGGAAAATTGTTACACACAAGTGATAGCAAAGAGTCCGGTTGCATGTGTTACTGTATTCAATAATAATAATAACAATAATAATAATCATAATAATAATAAAACAAATTTCTGATAAATAAAATTAAAATTACTCAAGGGCAGCAGAGTGGTGCAGTGGTTAGCACTGGTGCCTCACAGGCCTAGGTTCAACCCCAGTGCCGATGGCCATGTTCTCAACATGTCTACGTAGGTTCTCTCTGGGTACTCCGGCTTCCTCCCACAAACAAAAACATGCACCTAGTTTTATTGGTCACTCTACTTTGCCCATTGAAATGAATGTGAGTATGAATGGTTGTCTTTATCTCTGTTAGCCTGTTGATAAACTGGCAGCTGATCCAGGATGTACCCTTCTCCCTGGCTGGGTTAGGCTCCAGCAGCTCCCTGGCCCTTGGTAGGACTAAGAGGTAGAAGATGAATGAACATTATTTAAACACAGATCTACTTGTGAGTCTAGTTCATCATCACAATAAGTTTGATAGGCAGGAAAGACATGTGACAAGAGTCACAATTTTAGGACAATCCTGAGAAATATCGAGAAATGAACTGAGGTAAGATAAACATGATACAACCATTAATACTGTCATTAATTTAAATGATCATATTAAGGTATTATCTGTCTATTCCATCTAAGAAGAAAAGATATACATGTGGATATAACTTGATTAAGCCTTTGCAGGAAATTCATTCTTTTGCTCTTTGAATAGAAAATGGAAAAAATGAAATGCAATAATTCCATCAGTCATCGTCCATATAGGAAAATACCTCACTTAACATTCCAATGTCCCAATCATCAATCCCAGAAAATGACAGTTTGCCCCCAAACGCTGAATAGCATATTATTTTATATTAGGACCCATGGCAGGTGAACTCATTAATACTGTGTGTAGAACTCTGTGTTTTTGTTTTCAGTCTTCTAATACAATGGTACTTTTTAAAAGCACCAATTAACAAGGAAAACAATGAGTTTATTAGAAAGAAATTGGCTGACAATTCAATTCTATTCAATCTTCATTTGTATAGCACCACATACTCGCCGATTATCTCTAGGCGCTTCACAATTCAAGGCCAAGACCTCATGACTAGACAGAGAGCAAACCCAACAGAACCACCGAGACCAAGCCAAAGGCGACAGGGGGGAGGAAAAACTTCTTTTAACAGAAAAGAGTAGCGATAGAACAACAAACAACACAGACGCTGGCGACGTCCACAGACACTGGACCGGCCCAGAACCGGCAAACACACAGCCAGGACATCAGAGACCGAGTAACCTAAAGACCTTGGGCAGAGGGAGGAAGCACAAAACTCTGGGGAAGATGCAAGTTAGTATCACAGTATATTCATTTGCTAATCACTTGTAAGACAATGAGGTGACTGGAGAGGTGAGAGATGAGGAGAGGAGCTCCTGTTCCTCATGTTTTAGACTGAAGTGGACTTGAAAACTGAAAACCAACCAAACTACAGTGTACGAGTACAGTCCCTGAAAACCCAAGAGGATAATTCCTTCATACTCTGTACCAGGATTCTTCAGTGGCTTTTGTGCTCAATCTAATCTTTTTTTTAATCTTTTTTTTTACCTTCAGTTTTTTTCAAAAGCAAAAGCTTGGAGATACTGGGAATCCCTTTTTTTTACTACGTAAATCGTTTTATCTGCATTTTACTCTAATTCCCGAGGGTTTGTCAGTACCGTTAAAGTGGACACTGCAAGCAGCTGTGGTACAGACAGAAAAAAAGAGTATCTATGCTGAAAATTCAGCTCCGAACTAGGGCTGGGTCTCGTTTTGATTTTTGACCAGTGCTAAATCAGTACATTTTAGCTTCCATTTTTGTTAGTGGAAGAGTTTTTCCTGATTGATTTTTGATAGAAATTGTGATTCAGTGCTTACATTAACATGACTTTGGCAATACTTGATGAAGTTTTACAGAGTCTGTGAGAGAGTGTGGAACATTAGCTTACCCCTAATACCCCTGACTGTTTTTGGCTCCAAAATGTCATCCAGGAAATGACAATCCAATTGGCCTAAAAACATTGGTTCAGAATCCAATGAGTGATGTCACATTTACTCGGTCCATTAATATGTATACACAGTCTATGGGTCTGGCATCCTCAGTGGTATGAAGCACAGAAATCTGTGTAGTAATTCATTAAAACTTTGAAACTGTCCCATAGCGTGAAAAAAATCCATCTTTTTAAATTTTGGGTTTGGATATCTGTGATTTGTGACATCAGAAGTCATACAGAATCATAGTTTAATAATTCTAAATGTAAACATTTAGAATGTAAATTTTAAAACGTCACAAGTTCCATACAATGATATTCAAGCTAAATGTAGGCCCACCTCCAAGATCTATCGTGGGATGGAGAGAAGTGCGATGCCTCTGTGGTTGTTCTAGACCAGCTTGTGACACCCCGGGTCCAGTCTTTCAGGGGACGCTCAGTGATCCAGACATGGATAATGATGTAGGTAAGCCACTCAATGGTATTGTTGCCTCCTGCTTTCATCATTTCCACAGCAATGTTATAGATGTTACCAGGGAAGATCTTTACTTCATACTTCTCTCCTGGGCCCTCCTCGCCATAAGAAGCAAAAGATGTCCCCAACAGACGGATTTCATGCCACATCGCCCAACAACAGACCAGATCTCTGCGCTCCGTCACCTCATCGAGAAGGCACATGAGTGCCACAGAAATAGACACTTCCACACCACCTTTCTCAACCTCAAGGCTGCTTTTGACACTGTATCTCTCTGGAAGATACTTACCATCCTTGGATTCCCTGAAAAGATCTCCTCAACAGGCTTTACAGCAATGCTGAAAGCTGTGTGCTGGTCACTCGACCTGGTTCTCCATCAACAATGAAGTGAGACAGGGATGTGTGGCAGCAACAGACCTATTCAACTGGATCATTGATTATCTGATGAACCGGGTCTGTGCATAGGTTTCTGGAGTCCACCTGAACAGCTACCTCCTCACTGACCTGAGTATGCAGATGACACCACACTATTCTGCTCCACACTACATCAGCTAGAAGAAGCCCTGAAAATCTACTAGGGGGCAGCAAACAAACTGGGCCTGAAAGTCAGTTGGGCCAAAACCATGTTGATGTGCATTGGAGGCGAAGCTCCCCCTCCGCTGCACATTGCTAGGGAGGAAGTTTAGTTTACTTTACCCACCTGGGGTCTGTGGTCATCAACAATGGCAACTTAGTAACCGAGATAAACCGATGATGGGCCCTGGCAGCTAATGTCCTAAAAACTCTTTGGAAGCCATGTGGACACACCACTCAATATCCCAAAGGACCAAACTTCGAATCTACAACACCTCAGTTCTCTCTGTCTTCCTCTACAGAGCTGAAACCTGGCTGCAATTTTGACACCAGAGCGCTGTCACAATAGAGGGTATAAAATGGCATGACCGAGTTCTCAGTTCTACACTATGGGAACACACCCAACAGCCCCTTGCATCAAATCTCACAGCACAGTGCCAGATGTGCTGGTACATCCACCTGAACACCCCACACATTCAATCTTTCACTTCAACCCTAAAACCCCCAGATGGAAACGTCCCTGCAGTGGCCCTTGCACCCAATGGATTAATGTCGTTACCAAGGACCTACACCAGCTAGACTTCTCACTGGCTAAGGTTGAGCCCATAGCGCTGGACCGACTCAGGTGGAGAAGACTGCTGGACCTGATTGGCTCAATGTATGGTGCTAACCACGTTGCCAAGCAGGAGACATCATGATGCCATGATATATCGTTCAACCAATCAGTGGGTTTTCTGATTAAAAGTAGGCGGATCCAAAACATTATTCACCAACAAAGGGGCCGTGAAAAACCAAGAAACAATCAAATCAACACATTTTATTTTGTGAATACCCTTACAGAAGTCTTTGATAGACACATACTGTATGAACAGTACAGATATACAATACATTTAAGTGTTAAGATATGGGACCTTTAAATTAGCTGCATAGCTTAGCTATGTATACAATTAAGTACAACATCTCCATTGGCTGCAATACACATCAGCCAGTGGAATTAGTTCTGGAACAGGTTAGGAAACATTGTTAACATTGTTAACATTGTCTACATTTTGATGAATAATTTCACAGTATTGTTTCTTCTATTAATAATACTAATTCCTGATATTTATGTAGATGCCTGAATCTCAGAGCTGAAATCTCCATACTGACCAGGCTAAAACCAGACTAAAATGATGGCAGTAATTAAAAATATAATTGAATTTTAGCCCATGAATTACAACAAACACTAACAAAAAATTGTCAAAATTGACACTGGACATAAAATATATGAATATTTTAACAAGGGCTGTCAAACAATTCAAGTTTTTAATCTTATTAATCACAGGGTTACTGTGGATTAATTTGGATTAATCACGATTTATACCCAGTCATTGTTTTTCATTTTGTGGGAGCAAAAACACTCATGACAGAAGGTGATATATACACTTTACATGTGTTTATTTAAACTAAACAGTGGTTGCAGGAGTAGCAAGATACAGTATTTAAATAGTTAGTGTTACTCACTGAAGTCCAGTGTCTCCTGACAGGACGACTGTCTTTCTTTATTTTCTTTTCAGTTTCATAGAGCCTGTAGATTTTTGTCATAGTGCTTCTTGATGGTGCATTGTACAAAGCATCTTAAGATGCAATTTGTAAAACGTCCGTAAAGCCCGTGTCCTTGACGATTTTAACTGGTCTGCTGTTTTTCTACAATCCATCTAGCAATTGTGTCAGTCAGTTTGTCAGAGGTAGACTAACTGAGGCCTTCTAATAAGTGATCTGGTCCATCTTTATCTTTTTGTTCGGTTATTAAGATATTACAGCAAATAATCCAACAAATCACTGCCATGCTGTTGTTTGATTACATGTTGCTATGGTAACTAGTCTTCCAGTGGGGTCGGACCGAGTCGGACCTTCGTATCTTCCATTTATTCAATATGAGCATAGTTTTACCTGAGATACACTCGACTGCAGTTGTGGATGAGTGTTTACACTGACAACACCATAGCATGACTTTGTTTAACACTGCTTGGTGAAGTTTTAGCTTGTCTAGCGGCTAAAGGCTAGCAGTTAGTTAGCTTTCATCTCCCCTCCGCTGGTACCCTCCACATATTTCCAAATATGGTTGCATCCTGTTTTTGGCTCCAAGATGATGTCCAAGATGACACTAATGTACAGTCTATGGCACAGCCTCTCCTCAAAAAGTTGAGCCATTTCTATTAATCTTTCAGTATTTATGGTGCATTCTGTTATTTTTCTTCTTCTATTCTTCCACCATATAAGCTGTACTGCACTAGAGTGCCTCCACAATTTCCAGTGGCACTGCACCGATTTCAACAGTGCATTGCGCATGCGTTAATTGCATTAAAATTTTATATCAAATTAATCATGCAAATGACTTAATCTGGATTAACGTGTGAATTTTGACAGCCCTAATTTTAACCCTTGCATCAACCAGTTGATCCTGTCTGTTTTATGAAATCTTAGTCTTGATAAAGGGGTCAAATTAGATGTTCTCAGAGAATACCAAACCTTTCATTAAGAAGCCTGATCTTTACCTTAATTTTGTCTTCCAGCTGGGTATTTGTAGCAATGTCATAACTTTGCAGCAGTTTGTCAGTAACATATGTCCCAAGAATGACAGACAGAGTGTCATTCTTGGCTATGTCCAAATCCATTTTTTACACAGAGAAAAGGAGTAATACAACCTATATGAAGAGGATAAGGAGTATTGGAGGTGCTGTGGGTTTCAATGGTCAACCCTGCAACCATCCATTCACCGCAGTACACAAAGTGCAGAGGCAGCCGTGGGCCAGAGCACACAAACTCATTGACAGTCAGTGTGGCGTTGTGTGATGATAATAAGGATAACTTCCTTCAGGATAATGGAGCCGAAGCATATTCAGGCCTCAGTGTGTGCTGTCCCTGAGGATGGCCCTGTCTGCTGTGAATATTCTGCATTTAAATGGTCCATTAGAAGCCAAACAAACACAGACAGACCTCCATACTAATGACCAATGGGGTACAAGGGTGAGGCAGGGCACCCGCCATGTCCCAATGTGTGTGTGTGTGTGTGTGTGTGTGGATGTGTGGGAGAAGAGGGGGATGTGGTGTGCTGTGAAGAGGCAGGAGGAAGAGTGTGTGTTGGACTGGGAGGCTTATTGTGTGTGACATGGGTCAGGAGGGTATGGGAGGGGTAGGGGTGATGGAGAGTATAGGCTATCTGGCCACAGGGAATCCTCTTCACAGTCCCAATGGGTGCCCATTTGCATGTCTGTCCCGTTTTATGTGTGTGTGTTTGAATGCACTCACATTATCCATCTTTAATAATATGTCTTTGTTTGCTTGCATGCATTTGAGTGTGCATATTTGTGCATATTATCTGTCATATTGTCATGTGTTCATGTGCATATTCACTTGAGTGTGTGCATGTGACATAGAGAGTTGCAGGGGTTATTCTAATAAGGGGATGCTATTGTGGGCCCCAGGTCCTGGTCAGCCCTCTGCTCATTATCATTATTAATATTTGAGGAGTAGCCTGTGCAGGGCGGACAGATGCCCTCTTCTCTCAGCACTCAGCTACTCATGATATGTGACAGGCCACGTCCTCGCCCCCTCTGCTGTTTATCAAAATATGAGGACTGAGGATTGAGGTGTCCAGACTGCGATGAAATGAGGTTTGACTTGATTTTATTTTGACAGATATGACCAAGATCACAAACAACACCAATGTGGGGGTGAAATCAAATTTGTGTTGAGACTGAATAATGAGTTTTTTGCTACATTAACTCTGTTGCTGCATTTCCTCAAATAAAAAAGTGTCATCAATTAAAAGCTGTGTTTCTCATTGTGTCTCAAAAATAAAGGCTACCCCCCATGGGTAAAAACAACATACTGTAAAATCTCCTAGCGACTGACTGTATAGTCCATGTACTGTAAGCATTTCTGACACTACATGAGATACATTGCAAAATAAAAATACCATACCATACCACACCAACTTTATTTATAAAGCTCTTTAAATTCCAAACAGGCCAACGTGATGTACAAATAAATAAAATTAAATAAGGAATCACATCTTTCACTGTTATAAAAAAGGTGAGGGGCTTCGACAATGTTGAAGTATCAAAATTCTTACTCGAGAGAAAGCTGGAGATAACTGGACCTGAACCAAGCTTCTGATGGATTTATATCATAAATATACAGTCACTGTCCTGGCATAACGTCCTAGGGAATCTGCATGAAACAAACAGGAAAATGGAGTGGTCATCACCAGTTCATTTACATTTAAAGCAACCAACACTAACATCTGATACAGGGCTCAGATGGTCCCATTAGATTTAAAATGCAACATCTCAGACAGAATGACTTTGCACAAATGGACTTTTTGTGGGACAAACGGGAAAGATCAAGATTGACTTCACAAAGCTAGTAACAGAGAACAGATTATGACGAAAACACATCGCATTGAACTTACGGTTGTAGTTACATTAGAATGACACACAGATAGCATGGGATGATTTCAAAATGTTTTCATAATTAACCTGGTGGAGGGGTGAAAGAAATTCTGTTTGCTTCTGTCACGTATGAACTTCAAATCTAATGCTTTTCAGAAAACACTGTTGAAATGTGTATCACCATAATAACATCTGGTTTCTTCTTATTGATCACCTTCACACTCTGCCTTAGACTGCAGCAATTATAAGCACTAGATATCTGTCTGACAAATAAGCTAAATCGGATTTCAGATACAAGGACAGTATACCTTGTGGGATGATGTTGTTTGGGCAGAAAAAGGTGAATCCATAAAGCTTTCATTCTGCTAACATGTATTAAGTACTACAGAGATTTCTGCAATTATAAATGTTAAAAGAGGAAGGAGATTTATAAGCATTTCAGACACTGACCATGTCATCTTCATTTCATTTTTAAATCACTGTTTATTCCAAATCCACCAGCCTGGCTATCATTATTATTATTATTGCAAAAAAACTTTTTTTCATTTCCATTGCTAATGTCAATGCATCTTGGGAGCTGGATGAGGAAAGAGTTGTCTCGACTCTATTCACCATATTCATAAAGTAAGTGGAAGCAGCAGACAAACATTCACACAAAGAGAAAAAGCAGTTGTTTGTGCTATTAATTGCTGGAAACAAAAGCAGCACTTCTTCAAACAAGTTCTGACTCCTCTGTGATAAATTTACATATTCATGTGAAAAGCCCTCTCCCTTTTTCATTTATTTTTTCTGTTGTTTGCAGGGGGAGTGTCAAGTTTGTGAGGGTTATTTGTTTCTTGTGAAATTCTGTATTTCCCCCCCCTGAATGCCAGCCACCCAAAATAGACCTGCTAGGGTTAACAGTCATGCAAACACACAAAATACACACTTGAAAGATATGCAGGTGCCAGGAAGACTTCTGTTAAAGACACTGCTTCTCCAACTTCCTTTTGTTATTGGTTTTCATGGATATGATACTAGTTAATTCTCTTTCATACATCATCACTTAAATATATTTTAGCTCTAGTTTATAATATGCTTACATGTTTTTCTTTAAAGTACAAGCACGAACAGATATGAAGCCTCACCATCTTTTTCTGTTCTCTGTTCTGTTGAAGTATGCTATCTGATCATCTTGATTATTGTGCGTCTGTGCATGTGAGTCCTTGTGTGTGTTCATATCTCTCATATCTTTATGTCCATACATTACAGCAACTATACACAACATACTGTAAACAATACTACTGTCACCGATGGCTGCTGAATACACATAACCTTCACAGAAAGCCTCATGAAGAGACACTAAAACATTCTACACATACAAACGCACCTACACACACACACGCACGCACACACCGCGCG
>JAQQAE010010786.1:0-13917 GCA_029823295.1 Pseudamia nigra | reverse complement strand
TAAAATAAATTTGCTTAGCATTCAAAGACAGCCAGACTACCATTCTGCTGTTAGGATGCTGGACAAGACATGTTAAATTAAAAAAAAAAAAAAAAAAAAAAAGAAAAGTTTATTGTAATTAATGATGCAACAACCTAATTGATATGCAAATTAGGTAATGGTTACCATAGTAACTCACCCCTATGCTGTCCACTATTGTGCCTAATTTTGTTAGTTTGTTAGTTTGAGTTCTGGGACTTTGGATACTGATTTTCAGATAATTTCCAAAACAAACAAAAGGAATTACACCCTGAGTTGCCATAAGAATCTGGTGTCATACAGTAATACTGGAGGGGGATGAACCCCCCCCCCCATCTCCCTTGAAATCTACACCCATGGTTCTAGTCCACCCGCTGGCTATGCCACATTACTGTTTACATCTGTGTACCCTGAAACCCAGAGTGTACCACTCCTTTTTAAAGGGAAAAAAGAGAGGATCTGGAAAAACAAACAAAACACATGACTAAATATGTACAGTGGAAACTCGGGTTACAAGTGCATCTGTACACGAATTTTTCAGGTTACGAGGAAGACGTCTCGTCTCGTCTCGCAAGAAAAAAATCGAGTTGCAAATTAAATAGTTTCTGAGAGGAGCGTGTGCTACTCTCCGAACACCTGGAAATGTCGACGTGAAACTGTTGGTTCCAGCGTTTTACGTTTACTTGAGAATTTAGTAGAGTTTTTTTCTTACCTTTTGTCTCGTCTTCCATGGCTTCCTGGATCCTGTGGTCTTGACCCATATTTGGTCCAGCTCGTTCCTCTCCCTGTGTCTGTTCCCATCAGCCTCCGTCTCCGTCCACTCTGTTTGCTCCGTTCCATAGCTCCATACGGCTTCTGCATTCTGACATCTCTTTTCTGCTTGCGCCTCAATAAACTGTGTTAACTGCTACATGTACTCGCCTCGTGTGCTCAGCGTCTCAGTCCGAACCAGCTCTTCCTGTAACAGAAACTCGTTTGTGTTAGAAGAAGAGCACAGTAGCTGTGGCTAAGAAACGTAGCAGGCATCTCCGTGCACATTATGTAATGATGTCACACACCATTGTCACACCCACTTAAAGCAACAGGCTCCTATTACAGGCCCTGGAACAGGAGTTTTCTGAGGTCTTGGAACGGATTAATTGGTTTTACATGTATTCCTATGGGAAAACCTGCCCCGTCTCACAAGTTTTCCGTGTCCCAGCATGATGCCGGAACAGTTTAAATTCATAACCTGAGGTTCCACTGTACTTGTTACATCATTCACCATATCAGTCATAATTTCTACAAATCATGTCGAGGCAGTTGTTAGCTGACTTAATGTTAGCTCTCAGTCAGTGGTCAAGGTCATTATTTGCTTGTTAAGATATTCTGAAATCGAACTCCAGTGCCCGTATTTGTGAGAGAAACGCAGAGGAAATGTGAGCATCCGAAGACCTTGAACAAAATGAGAAACTGGTGCCTTTAACCATGATGGTTGGAGAAGCAGGAAGAAAGGCTGAAGTGCGATGAATGAATACAAACCAAGAAATGAGAGAGGGAGAGAGAGAGCTGGGGCTTTAGGCAGCATAATTGTGTTTAATTATTCAAATGACTGAGACTGGAGGGAGCACTAGAGCACTTCTGTCTCATATGTGTGTGTGTGTGTGTGTGTGTGTGAGAGAACGTGCTTCTTTCATGTCCATGCGGTTTGATGTCCGTGCGTGGAGTTCATCATATCCAGTCAATGTCCTCCAGAAGCAACCGCTCACTCTTCATTAACGACTGCCGCCTGGATGTGTCAGGTTACATGATTCACAAACACACACACGGTGAGACCTGGCTGTACTGGGAGCACAGTGGTGTATGCTGGGATAACACAAGCAGACAGAAGCCCACAGACACACACTGATCCGCTCCGTACGATCACAGTCTTTATTAGTCATCTCCCATTGATCAGCTGCCTGCTGCATTTGCCCTTCAACGCCAGCTTAACTTAGGTTTCCCATCTGTCTGCATCTCTGCGTCTCCCCACCTCCCTGTTTCTTGGACATTAACACGGTTTCACTTTCACATCTGTCAGCCAGGCCTGCACGTGTCCCATTGCTTTATCTGCATCACTCGCACTTCAGCTTCTTCTGTGGTACCAGTTATGTCGACATGTTTTGTTCATCCCTGCATTAAATTTAGGGTCCACACCATAGTCTGTATATGTAACTGGACAAAGTGACCGTGACGTCACCCATTAGTTTGTGAAGGGTCGTTTTGAGGTCAATCATGTGGTCACTTCCTGGATGGCATATTGGAGCCAAAGACAGGATGTAACCATATTTGGATGAACAGCAGCATGGCTTATGAAGCGTTCATGCCAGGGAATCATGGGAAGCTCATATTAGCCGCTAGCTTACTGACGCGCGAAAACTTCACCACGCAGTGTCAAACAAAGTTATATTACGGTGTTGTTAGTGTAAACACTTACCCACAGCTGCAGTCGAGAGGATCTCATGTATAACTATGAGCATATTGAATAAATAGAAGATACAATGGTCCAAATCAGTCCAACTTCACGAGCGAGCTGTTACTGTAGCAACTTGTCAATCAAACCCCAGCACGGCAGTGATTTCTTGGGTTATTTGCGGTAACATCTTAATAATGGAGCAAAAAGTTAAAGCTGGATCATCACGTTACTTATTAGTGGATCCAAATAAAACATTTGAGACCATGATGACCCATGAAAAAAATTTATTGGCTTAGTATTTTCAGATAGAATCACATGTATCTAAGAGAAAAAAGCTTCTTGGAGCCAGACGAACGGTTCCCCGGTGGCCAAGTGGTGGTATTGCAACTTACAGATACTTCCACATTGGCCTCCTTGAACAACCCGCGTCGTGCCTCTTGGGATAGACCACCATATCGTCTCCATCCTGCCGACTTTTGAGATAGATGGCACTCTTGCTTGGAACAGAAAAGACCAATTTCTGCTATCAAGTGGTTGCCGTTTTCAGTGGATACCTGGTAATCATGGGAGATGTGACCTAGGTCCACACTCTAACAGATGGAACCCCCCCCCATTTACATGGGTGGTACGATATACAGTACTGTAATTTGCTTTTAGCACATTAACAATAAAGATTTGCCCAATAAAACAAGACATAAATACCACAAACACGATTGTTTATTTATTATTGTTTATTTATATACATTCATAGTGATAATTTGACATATTGCTAATTTATCCATCCTTCCATCCATTTTCTACCACTCAGGGCGAAGGTGGGCTACACTCTGGATGAGTTGCCAGTTCATTGTAGGGCTCATAAGTTGCTAATTCTGTTCAGTGCTCGAATCCTCCGTATCAGCCTGTGCAGAGCTGCTGTGTCACGATTCAAGGCCATGACAAATCTGGAGATAAACGAGGGACATGTCATGAGTTCACAATACACAAGACGTAATGACATGACATAATTCACATTTTACCTGAACCTCATACCATTTAAAAGAATCGAACAACAGATAATTGATATCATCATCTATGTAGTGACGCTTAAGCCTCGTCCGGTTTTTGGGTCAAATTGACCCTTTGTCATATATTTGTAAAGAGCTGTGTCGTGTGGAAAGAATCAGTACTGGAGTAAAAGGAAGTAGAAGTACTCAAGTACTTGAGATACTTTATAGCATGGAATAGATTCATTTCACCTTTTTTTGGGTGATTTGTTCATTTTTGCGGTTTATTTTATTCATTTATTTTTTAACCTTGTTGTGCTCCATTTCTTCATCATATTGTTAATTTTTACTCATTTACTTCTTTTTTGGCTTATTTTTTGGTTCATTTTGTTGCTTATTTTGTTGGTTCTGCAGGACGACTGTTCATGTAAATCATTTTCATTTAGTATCGGGACAGTATAACTTTAAGATTTATATTAAAATAAGAGAGCACGTTTGTCATGTTCACAGCAAAATGTGCAATCACAAATGAACACCCGTATAATATTATTCTTTTTTTCCCCCTCAAATATAGCCTACATCAGCCTCCGTCTCAGCCTCATGCCATTTTGAGGCATGATGTTGCCGTGCAGTCACGGACTGAGGGGAATGATGTTGTAATGTTTCATGCTTGGGCCACATTTGGCTCCAGCCGTGGAGCACATCTGTCAATGTGTGGCGTTTACAGCATCACAAAGGAATCAGACAGTTTGACAATAAATTCTAGAGAGAAAGCATCATACTCACATCTCTGTAGACACAGAGGCTGAATGTGAGGATGAACTGTGAAGAAAGTATCACCCTAAAGACACAAAGAATTAAACTGTATGAAAGTGTGACTCACCTGAACTGTGCTGCTCTCTGTGGCTGCACCCCTAGTGGCACAAAATGCCAAATAACATGTATTTCTACGTTGTTTTTCTATTTTTCTGCATGTAACGTACGGTATCACTACTGCAGATGAGATACAGTACATTTTGCCACTCAGGTGGCGTTTTGCATCCGTCCACATGGATGTAGTCACTGGACACTGGCAGACATTTTTAGAACAGTGCAATACAACAATATGCGCTATTTTGTTCGTTTTATGCTTTTGTCTTTGCATCATTTATATCATTTTGGAAATTTAAACAGTGAAGTATCTAAATTTCACAAATATATTCAAAATGTAACCAGATATGCATCTTTTCATGTTATCGTTTTATACATTTTTTTAGTGTTCATCTCTGTGTGAGATGCCCTGCAGTATATTGAACATCAACCATAAAAAAGGCATTTATTTGAATATGAGAACAAGAGGTAAAGATAATGTTTAAAGCTCTAAAACTGGTTCTAAAGGTGAAATGGACGTTCACTTCCTGTTTTTCCCGTCCTCGCTGTGTTGTTTCCATGACGTCCCACATGCAAATGATACTTTTTGTTTAGGAAGGGACTCCAGTGCAGCGCAACGCACCCGTAAAACCAATGCATTATCGTTGTTTTTTTAGATTTCATGAGTCATTGCAGTAAAATTAGCACCTGACAAAGATAAGAAGGATCGTTTTGAGAACTGACCCAGGTGACCTGCTGATTAGACATGATCACAGCTCTACCTTTGCCTTCACTCAGATCACTTCACCCCCTCCCTCTCCGTGTGCTGTGGGAAGTTTCCACTCGTACCTGTCCTGACAGCAGCTCTTAATATTTCACCAAGGCCGTGATAATGACTAACCCGCTCAACCTCCATCCCTTCCAGCTTTATGGCCTCATTCGCAGCAGATTAGCACAAACTTGAGCTGCTGCGGGTTCATTAAACTGCGATTACACTCTCTGTTATGGGTCATTGTTAAATATCTAGGCCATTTCCGGTCTAAAACCACACCTATTGCCCTTCCCTGAGGCAGGTGTAGCAGGTTTACCGTGGGACGCTGCCACCTTGACGTAATCACCTTCCTCACTGGTATAAGAGCCCAGGTGTGGCCATGTGTGCTTTAACTGTTACCTTAGAGATGTTCCTGGTTTGGTTATTTCCACAAAACCCATGTCTTTGTATCCCTTTTTCCTGGTCCATCCTTGTCGCCCCCCCCCCCCCCTCCACCCCGTGCTGAAAAGCAGCCCGGAGCTATGGCCGCCGAAGAGGTAACGTGTGGCGTTTTCTCTGGGGTTCTGCTTGCTATGCCGGTTGTTTCCATGTCTCTGTCTCCATAGGGCAAAGGGTGGGGGGGGGGTCATGCCTCATTTTACCAGGGTATCAGCTCAACTTACCATGGCTCAGTGTTTTGTTTTGTTTCCCCCTCACTACAGTACATTGGACAAACAAGCAAAATCATGTGACACTCTTTTTGGTCCCTGCCAAAGTGATGCTACACTTGACATTAAATCATGCAGATTAGTGTTAAATCGATGCACTATTAGTATAACGTCATGTTGTGTAAAACACCAAGAGGATGAGGAAGCACCAGGAATTAGCTCTGTTTATATGAACTTGTTTAATGAGTACAACGTGTCTCCTTTAAAGCCAAACAACTATATTCTCACCTGTAAAGAGTCATTTTGAAGGTTGTTTTTATTCTGTCATCGCTGGCTTGTCACTGCAGCTGCACTGAAGTAATATAACATATGTTTACTTAGCATTTCCATAGCAACCATCTAACACCACAGTGCAGAATATACAGTATGTACCTAGCATTGCCATAGTGACCAGCCTGCATTGACAGTGCAGAATGTTTACCTAGCATTGCCATAGTGATCATCTAGCGCCAGAGTGCAGAATATGTTTATCTAGCATCGCCATAGCGACCATCTACAGTAGCTCCACAGTACAGAATATGTTCACCTAGCATTGCCATAGTGACCAGCCTGCATCACAGTGTGCAATATGTTTATCTAGTGTTGCCATAGAAACCATCTAGCGCCATAGTGCAGAATATGTTTACCTAGCGTTGCCATAGTGACCAGCCTGCATGACAGTGCAGACTATGTTTATCTGGCGTTGCCATAATGACCATCTAGCACCACAGTGCAGAGTGTTTACCTAGTGTTGCCATAGCAACCAGCCTGCGTGACAGTGCAGAACATTTTTACCTAGCGTTGCCATAGTGACCAGCTTGCATCTGACAGTGCAGAATATGTTCACCTAGCATTGCCATAGCAACCAGCCTGCACCGCCAGTGGGGAATATGTTAATATAGCATTGCCATAGCAACCAGTCAACAGTAGAGAAACATGCATTGCTAAATCTGAGCCAAGTTGAGCTGATACCATCAGTGGAAAAGGGGCATGAATGTGACGTCATTACCTGCTTTTCATTTGTGCTGTGATTAAATGAAATCATATTAATTGTGACACTGTTTTTCACATTGATTGATTACTTCAATCAGGATGAACATATGCATATGAAATGATAAAAGTAATAATTTGGATTATTTGAAGTGGGAGGTTCATTTGTGTGTAGAAAACACATGATTACCATAAGCATAAAAGCAGAAATAAAGTTTTTAGTGCAGTAACTCAGCAAACGGTCAGAGTGAGAAAAAGTTTATATTAATTTTGTTGATTATGTTCTTTAGTTTTATCATTTCTTACATGCCTTATTGATCATTTTGTTCATTTTGCTTTGGTCATTTTCTTGATTAGGGTCTTCATTTTTTGTTAAATATTGAACATTTTCCCAATTATGTTCATTTTGCTGATTGTTTTTTTTTTTCCACTTTTCTGATTATTATGTTTGGTGTTTTTCTTTTTGTGTTTTTCTTGCTTTTGTTCATGAGGCTTCTTATCATTTTTTTTTCATATTTCTTCAATATGCTTGTTGCTTTGTAGATTTTGTTCATTTTCCTGATTATTTGGTTCACTCATCTTCTTATTCTGTTCATTATTGTTAACTCTGCTTCTAATTTTGTTCATAATTATTTTATTGATTTGTCCTTGAATTTCATATTATACACTTTACATCAAACCATTGAGGAAACAAAGCCAAAGTGCATAAGATTTCTTTGATTTTTAGATTAAATTTTGATGTTACCACACACTTGACACCTCATTCAAATAGAAGATCATGTCGAGACACACTTGGCCTCGTGCATTTAATTCTTAAATGCAGGATGCTAAGAAAAATGAGAGAAAATTTTTTCATATGTGGTTTCATGCATGAGGCCCTTTATGACAAATAAATCAGGCGTCATAAGGTCCAGTTCTAGTGTTAAGTCCATTTTGAAAAGATGTTTACTCACTGTACTCCGCTTTAAAGAACAACACCTCATGCAACCCCATTTCAAATTAGCCAAATTAAGCCTGTAATTTCTATTCTTTCTGTCCTGAATCCGTTGTACACCTGTAATTTTTACACAGTGTTGCAAATCAGAGGTGTTTTATTGCAAACGCATTGCCACGTTTGCGATATGGGGCTGCATGTTTTTGCCGCTGCCACCAAATGATCCATGGCATGTTTGTTTGGAGTGTCGGGGTGAATGTGGGGGTTTTCATAAAGGGGTGTGCTGATTCAGACCTGACCCTGCCCTGGAATCGGCTACTTTCGGTGCAGCTCATCTCCGATTCGATGTGCTCTAACAGACTTTGTTTTCCTTCGGCTGGGACAGATGCTTTAGAAGGAACTGAGAAGCCTCGGCAGTTCCACTGTTGATGGTTGATGGTTGCTTTATTTGTGGCTTCAGGGAAGCTGGAAAAGTGCAATAAATAGTGACAAGTCGAAGTGCTTTCAGTAAAAGGAATTTATACAGTTCACCCTCGTGTGGTGTTCGGGTCAAATTAACCCTTTGTCATATGTTTGTACAGAGAAGCTGTGTCGTGTGGAAACGCCACAGAGTAGAATCAGTACTGGAGTAAAAGGAAGTAGAAGTACTCATAAATAAAACTATTTAAGGTAGTGAGTAACTATAACATGGAACAGATTAACGTCAGCTTTTTTGGGGGTGATATGTTAATTTTTTTTGTGGTTTATTTTATTGATATATATTTTTAACCTTGTTTATGCTCCGTTTCTTCATCATATTGTTCATTTTTGCTTGTTTACTAAATTTTTTTTTTTTTTGGCTTGTTTTTTTGGTTCATTTTGCTGCTTTTTTTTGTTGGTTTTGCAGAACGACTGTTCATTTGTCCGTCAGATTTGTTTGTTTTTCCGTCAGGTTTGTTCATTTTCCCTTCACATTTGTTCATTTTCTTGGTTATTTTTGTTCAACTTGTTCTTTGTTCATTTAGTTTTGCTTGTTTTTGTGCAGTTTTATTTATTGATGATTATGCATTATTTTGTACTATTTTCTTCATTTTCTGAATTATTTTGCTCATTTTCTTGGTTGTTTTTCTTCTGTATGAAGATAATTTTCATCCTTTTTTTCTTCAGTGTTGTTCCTTGTTTTCATTATTAAGTATTTTGTTCGTTCTGGTGATGATTTTGTTCCTGTTTTTGCTACACAACAAAGCTTCTCAATTCTCAAGCAACTATTTGACCCAAACACCACACGAGGGTTAAGAAACAACACATTCATGCACTGGCAACTTTATTGGGTACATCTTTCCTCCAGGACTGCCTTATGTCTTGGTGTCATAGATTTAACAAAGTACTGAAACATTCCTCACAGATTTTGGTTCATATTGACATGATAACATCACAGAGCTGCTGCAGATTTGTCACTGGACATGCACGATGAAGAAGAAATCACTCTGAGCCGATTTAACCATTGTGACATGGTGCATTATCCTGCTGGAAGTAGACACGGTGCACTGTAGTTCTAAAAGGATGGACATGGTCAGTAACAATACTCAGGAAGGCTGTGGCGTTTAAATCATGCTCAGTTGGGTCCTAAGGACCCGAAAGTGTGCCAAGAATATATCCCCCCGCCACCAGAATGAGCCGTTGACACAAGGCATATTGTTTACACTAAGTTCTGACCCTCCCATCTGAATGTGGCAGCAGAAATCCAGACTCATCACACCAGGCAAGGTTTTTCCAATCTTCTATTGTCCAATGAATTATGGCCTCAGCTGATGGGAGGGTCTTCTGCTGCTGTAACCATCTGCTACAGGGATCGATGTGCTGCGTGTTCTGCCTTGATTGTAACCGGTGGTCATTTGAGTTACTGTTGTCTTTCCATCAGCTCAAACTAGTCTGATTGTTCTCCTCTGACCTCTGGCATCAACAAGGTCATTTCATGCACAGAACTGTTGCTCACTGGATATTTTCCCTTTTTCAGACTGTTCTCTGTAAACCCTAGAGATGGTTGTGTGTGAAAATCCCAGTAGATCAGCAGTTTGTCAACCAGTCACTTAAATCACCTTACTTCCACATTCTGATGCTCATTTTAAACTTCCGCAGGTTGTTTAGACCATGTCTACATGCACTGACGTGATTGGTTTAGTTATATATTTCTGTTAACAAGCAGTTGAGCAGGTGTACCTAATGAAGTGGCCACTGTTTCCCACGTAGATCAGAAACTAAACTGTGAATCCTGCTAAACCAAGAGAAACAGTTGTCATTTGTATTATTGTTAATTTGTGTTGCTATGCCTGGAGTCAAATCTGCCATGAAATGTTGAAAAAATAGAAGCATCAGTGTAGAAAAAAGATCTCGATGGTCTGTACTGGATAAATAAATAATATTAGTATGATAACATCTTCCAGATGTGACGAAGTCAGAACTAAATGCTCCTTTCTTCTTCTCTGTTTTTTTTCCTCTCGCTTCCTCACCTCCTCTATCTGTCACCTCCTCTCGTCCTTGTCTCCTCTCCTTTATTCGTTCCTCATTCCTCCTCATCTCCTCCTCATCTCCTCAATTCTTCATCTCCTCTTGTCCTCATTGAATTTCTTCATTTCCTCTCCTCTTGTGCCTCTCTTCTTGTCCTTTCCTTTCCATCTTGTCTCCTTTCCATCTTTCCTCCTTTTCTCTTTTCCTCATCTCCTTTTTACCCACTCTCATCCTCATCTCCTTGTCATCTCCTCTCCTCCTCGTCTGCTCTTCAACTCTTCCTGTCCTAATCTCCTCTACGTCTCCTCTCCTCCTCCTCTCCCTCAAAATCTTTCCTCACCCTTGTCTCTCGCCCTTCCTCCCCTCCTCTTCATCTCCTTTTGTCCTCGTCCCCTCTACTCCAGGCCGCTCTTGCCTCTTCCCCTTTGAAGAAGGTTTCCTTGACGACGGCCACGGTGACCCCTCGTTGACCTCCGGCCTGAACTCGCCGACCCGCTGTCAGAACGGAGAGCGGATGGAGCGCTACTCCAGGAAGGTGTTTGTTGGAGGTCTCCCTCCAGACATCGACGAAGGTAACAAACCACTAATTACATTTCCTCGTTTACTGTTTAGTGTCAAATGGAGAAAAGGCAAGACTTGCATCTTATTTGGCTCAATTTATTGATTTACCTGATTGGTTTTGATAACGTCGACGTTTCCCTCACATATCAGTTGGGAAATGCTGCATTCAGAACATCCAGGTACCACATTTCCAAAAGAGCTGAGTCACTGTGTATAGTGTAAGTCAAAGCATCATTTGATGATTTGCCAAACACCCAAACCCCAAATTTAACCAGCGCAAAGCTGACATACCAGCCAGCTTTCTGTGAAAACGGGGTGATCGTCCAGAGCGTGTGAGCAGGACGGAGCTGCTGCCCAGTCGCCGCCCTGAGCAGGTTGAAATATTCATGATTTTCCACATAAACGTGGATGTGCTCGGACTGCATTCCCGTTTAATGCGGCGGCTCCTCCTGCAGCAGCAACACGGCAAAAATAGAAACCATGTCTCAGCCGGGATATGTGCAGTTAAAATGAAGACGACGAATACAAGGACACGGCAATGGTCAAAATCCATCAACACTGAACGGCAGAAGAGCACAGTGAGAGAGAAAATGGACAAAGTGAACAGAAGAGCCGAGACAAAGAACAGAAAAATCCCCGAAATGTACAAAATCATGAAGAAAATAAACATAAAGGACCAAAATAACCAATAAAATGAAGCGCGATAAGCAAAATGTCAACACAATTGGAGGCAAAATTATTTTTAAAAAAGAAATCAAACAAATCAAAATGCACAAAAGTCATCGAAAAAAATCAACAACAATGTACAACACCAATGACCTAAAAAATGGGATGTCAATAAAATGTGAATAAAACAGAATGTAATGTTTTGCAAATGTCATAAACCCCATGTTTTATTCCCAGTGGAACATAAACAACATATCAGATGTGGAAACAGAGAGATTTTACAATTTCTTGGAAAATATGACCTCCTTTTGAATGTGATGGCAGCAACACATCTCAAAAAAGTTGGAGCGGAGGTCAATAAAAGGCTGGAAGACTAGTTGTACAAATGGCACAAATGAAAATCAACTGGAGGAGCATTTGACACTAACCTGGTTAACTGGGTGAACTGGTAACAGGTCAGTAACATGACTGGGTATAAAAGGAAACTTTCAGAGAGACACAGCCTCTCAGATGTAATGATGGACAGACTTTAAACAATCTGTGACAAAAATTGTCTAAAAATTGTGAAACAATTTCAGAAAAATATTTAAAAACAGGCATGATTTAAAATAGTCTGAGGCAAAATGTTAAACAAAATGAGACCATTTTAAAGGATTGTTCCAGAACAGACGGTGGTGTTTGTTCACATACGTCGTCTTCTTTACATGACACGGATTTAACTTGTATTTGTGGATTACACGGTGACACTGATTTGTGGAAGTGTTCCTGAGTCCATGCAGTGATTTCCAGTAGAGAATCATGTCTGTTTTAATGAAGTCCTGCCTGTGGACCCTAAGATCACCAACATCCGGTTTTGACCTTCGACCTTTGATATTATACACCGTAGATGGTGCATCTTCAAAGTCTGAGACATTTTACATTGAGGAACATTTTTCTAAAATTGTTCCACAATTATAGATGCACATTGTCACAGATTGTTGAATGTCTGTGCATCTTTACAGCTGAGAGGTTCTGTCTCACTAAAAGTCTGCTTTTATACCCAGTCATGTTACTGACCTGTTACCACCTAAACCTAGTTAGTGTTAAAATGCTCCTACAGTTACTTTTCCAGCCTTTTGTGGCCCCCTGTTCTACCTTTTTGAGATGTGCTGCTGCCATCAAATTCAAAATAAGCTAATATTTTCTAAGAAATGTTAAAATGTCTCAGTTTCCACATCTGATATGTTGTTTATGTTCTGTTGGGAATAAAATATGGGTTTATGAGATTTGCAAATCATTGTTGAATGTTGTGTTGCAACTGTTTGCTAAATGTCTGCAGAGGTTTTTTCTATGTATCCATAACTGGGCCCCCATTAGGAGCCTAGTTGTGGATATGTGGCTTTTTACTCTTTTAACCCATTGTCACCCCTCCAACCCCCAAGGGTGGCGCATGCTCAGTTTTCTGTTGCCTCTACACCTCAGTAGAATGTGAATTTCCCCCTCGTGGGATCAATAAATGATTGATTGATTGCTTGAATTCTGTTTTTGGAATTGGGATTGTACTAAATGAACAATAATGAACAAAATAGCAGTAAATGAGTAAAAAGTTACAAAATTGTCAAGAAAAAAAACTAGCAAAAATGAGCAAAAAAATGAATAAAACAATCAAGCAGATAAATCGAAGTGAAGAAAGTCATAAAGACCAACGACCGTGTTTCTGCTTTCCACTGGGTCCTCCTCCCCCGTTTTGACCCTCATAAGCATTCATATTCTCCTTGTGTCTGTTTTGTTGCCATAGATGAGATCACGAACAGCTTCCGTCGGTACGGTCACCTGGTCGTCGACTGGCCCCACAAAGCCGAGAGTAAATCCTACTTCCCCCCTAAAGGTAAGTCTCCCACTGCGCTACCCGCATTTTCACATGGGGGGGGGGGGCTTCACCTGCTCAGAGTGTGTGAACGGCCCTGTAATGGAGAATCTGAGGCTCATGCTGTTCACATGTGGAGGTGGGTGTTTATCCAACACCCCCCCCCGAATCTGAGAAGTAAATCTGATTCCATGGATGAAAACCTGGCGAGTTGGACAACGTAACCTCTGACCCCCGGTCTGAGTCAAACCCCGGCCTCGAAATGAGGCCCGGCCCTCCGACAGAGGCCGAGAGCGTCTCCAGGTGTGGAAGTGAGACGAGGTGTTCAGGGACATGAGGAAAACAGAGCATCACAGACACATATACAGTACCGTCCTACAAAGGCAACATGTAGTAACTCAGCTCTTTTACAGTTTTTATTTTATTGAATATCTTCTTCATTTTTGAGATTTTATGTTAATTTTACTTTTTTTTTAGTTTTGTTAATTTTCTTTTACTTTTGTCCATTTCTGTTCATTATTTTGTTCAATTTTGTGATTATTTTGTTTTTTTATTCAATTTTGTTCCTTTCTTTGATTATTCTGTGAATTTTTGTTTGCTTAATTTTTCATTTTCTTCATTTTTTCAGTGTTTTCATTTATTTCATCCTTTATTTTACTTATTTTTTAATTTTTGAGATTTCTTTTGT
>JAQQAE010010785.1:0-13917 GCA_029823295.1 Pseudamia nigra | reverse complement strand
GATCAAACATGCGAATCATTGGTATTTCGCTGTGGTGACCCCTGAGGGGAGCAGCCGAAAAGAGAAGAAGAAGAAGACGTCCACATATTGGCAAAAGATATTCAGAAGCAAGAAACAACACTTCTCTACAGTTCTCAAAAAATCACAAATCACAAATTTTCTAATACTTGCTCCAAACCAGCCATTTCTCTAAAACATAAAGCTTTAAGGCACTGTACATTACCACATCATACATGTGAACCAGAGTTAAGAATGCATTAGGTGAAAAGCACAGAATAGACAAAAAAGTACTTCTTAAGAGAGAGGTTTTTTTTTGCTTGCTTTCATGGAGTGTGATGGTGTTATTCAGTTGATTGCAATCTTCAACTTGAGATGTTACTAAAGAATGGACACTAAACCATCAAACCTCTGCTTTGTAGCAGTTCATTGCAGTGGATGAGTGTCTCATTCAACTGAACATTTTAGTTTGTTTAATGTGAACAATTTTAAGAAGTCACTGTTTCTAATTATTCTTGAGTAAACCAAGTGAAGAGAGTATTTTCCAAAAGGAATTTAAATGATCACTTCAAGGCTATGTTAAGCAGACTCATTTATTCCCTTTCAAGCTAAAGTTAAGGATTAGAGTCATTATGTCAGAAGTTTTGATGAATAAGAAAGTTTGGGAAAAAAAAGTCATCTGAAGCAGAAGAACAACTTTATTCTTAAAAATGGAAACAATGCTATCTGGCAATTTTTGTTGGGATAAACAAATATTTTCTTCACTTTGTCAAAGGAAGAATAACTTCCGCTTTGCTTAAAAACACTCACATGAAGTGCAGGGGGAAAAAAAAAAACAATAAACAAAGGGCAACACATTTCTTGGCAAAACCTTTAGTACATGCATGGAATCGATAAGTGCCCCCTCTGACACTCTCCTGGCCCCTCATGTTTTCTGTTGCTGATACATTCAATCATAGATGGCCCAGCACCTGCCGCTCAGGTGTCAGACATGACTGAGGAAGGACTCAATCACGCATCATGTCAAACTGTAGTGCGCTGCCCTGTAGGATGAGGAGGTGCCATGACTGCACAGCAGCCTTCAAGGCTTAAAAATCAGCGATTGCACTTCCAAACATTCCTCACTGTTGGCGCATGGCTCTTGGAGCTACACTGAGAATGTCAGCCTCTGAAATCACTTGATCGATCAACGTAGACTTTGTAACCCCCAGCAGTGGTGCTTCACAGGCGAAAAAACACAAATATGCCAAAATATGTTATGGTCTATTCTCATCCAGGACAATTGTTACATTCTCCACTGCAATTCTCCTCTGATTACAGTGATCATTACACTCACAACCATTCGGACAAGCACCTCGCTGCCATAATTGTATGTTAGAAACACTTGGCTTGCAAAGAGAGCCCTTTGTCATAATCAACTCTTCTTTCCCATTTATCCACCATAGCATTTAATGCCTCCAGAGGAGCAATTTAACCTGTTCAGACACCTACACTGATTTTTCACAACAATTTACCTCCAAGAAACACTCGCCTTCAAACACTTCATTTGTTATTTTATTGGATTTTGTGGCCTGGACTTTCTACTACAGCTATAAGATATGATTATCCACCTGAGAGTCTGTTTTCTGTGGCTCTCTTTGTCCTACTGTAGCCATTTTATATTATTGTTACAAAGTTCTGCAACATAAAAAGACTGATGTCTCCATCAGCCTCAGTGGAACACCAGCGCCCCAAATGAGTTGAGTGATTGAGTGGATTGTATTATTATCCTTAAAAAAGGCCAATGACAAACTGCTTACGTAATCCTGCAGGAAGGCAGAGTGAAGCAGGTGTGGAAGAAGCGCAGTATATAGTCACTGTCTCATGACTATATACTGAGACGTTCCCTTTATAGTGTTCACTATATCCTATATAAACCCTATGTATTCCTGACGTTAAACAGAACTGGACATTTTTAATTCCAGCTTAAACAGCTGTACTATCTGTAACCACACCACATGTGCACACAAACATATGTTGAGGATATTAAGCACTACAAATGTAGTATTAACAAACATAAGACATCATTAATATAATAAAACTGTTAAGTCATCAATTAAATGATCATGTACCAGGGAATCATAAACATAAATATATTAATACTAGGGCTGTCAAAATTAAAACGTTAAACCAGATTAATCTATTTGCATGATTAGTTAGATTAAGGATTTTAACACAATTAAAGCGTGCGTAATGCATAATAACTCAAATTCCCACAATAACACCCATTGGCCTTGATGACCCGCTGATTACTGGTATAAAACTCAAAATCACACAATGCAACGGTGGTCAACTGACATTACCTCCCCTTCCCGAGTTGCTGACTTTTTCCAGGACAAACAAGATGGCGTCTTGAGACAGTGCTTGCTGAGGCATAAATATGCATTTTTCATTGTAATGAACATGGATAAGGGAAATCTAACTCTGTGGTAACTGCTTTTATCTACAACGGAAGTTACAATATAAATTATTGCGGCTAATTCAATTATTTTAGCAGAAAAAAGAAATTGTGTGGCGAGTCCTCCTTTCACCATTGTAGAAAGGGGGAGTTTTATGAACATTTATCATTTATTATGTTTGTTTGATTACTGTTTGGTATGACGTGACCATTATTTACTTTTGAATATGTTGCCTTAAATTCGGCGTGTTTGTCTTTCCAGTAGCTGTTTTTATTTATTGTATTTTTGTGTTTGTTTCACAATAACTGCTAGATGGAAGTCTGTATAAACTCAGTACTAAGTGAGTGCTAAAACTGACTGTGAATTGAAATATGGTGCAGATTATTTTTGTACAGACAATTGATGAAATATATGTTGTTACTTTTATTAACGCATTGAATTGAAATATGAGTAATGAATCATATTGATTTGTACTTTGTTTACCAGTAAACTGTAGAAATATGAAATATGGATAATGCATACACACACACACACACACACACTAGTGTCACTTAGTGGAGGCAAGTGCTAAACAATTCCAAACAGTGGCACATGAGTGGGCAACTGAAGAAAAATCACTTTAGGGACAGACAGTGCCCGTAACATGACAGCTGCAACTAAACTGTTTTAAACTAGACATATTTAATAGCAGGAAATAAACATGTTAAGCCGGCTGCACATAGAGAAACACGACTCAACTCAACTCTGAGTCTGGTCGTCTGGTACACGATTGGCACTTCGTTCTGTACCTCGCACACCGCTGCAGACTGCCAACACGACTCACCCCTGGGAACTGGCGCCGTCTATCGACAGCAAGCATTGATTGCGTTATGACACACATGTCCACTAATGATAAAAGTTGCAAAGTAGGAGTCGTGACCGCCACACATTGCCGAGACGGAGTCCTGGTGATTCAACATGTTGAATCGGCATGATTTTTGTCAGGACGTTGTCAAATCTGGGTTGGAACCGCCGCACATCAAGCCGATTTCCGGTTGAGTTGGGATGAGTTGCATTTCTCTATGTGCTTTAAGTGTACAGTATATAATATACCAACTTCTGTCATGAGTGTTGTTGCTGCCACAAAATGAAAAACAATGAATGGGTATTAATAGTGATTAATCGAAATGAATCCACAGTGACCCTGTGATTAATCAGATAAAAAATTTTAATCTCCGATACGCTCTTCTGCATTTGTGGGTAAGTGTTTACACTAACAAGACCATAATATGACTTTGTTTGGCAATGCTTGGTGAAGTTTTACTACGTCAGTAAACTAGCAGCTAGTATTAGCTTTCTGATGAGACCCTTCACGTACTATGCTCCAGTACCTCTGCCACCATTTGTCCAAATATACATAAATATTTTGGCTCAAAAATACCATCCAGGAGGTGACAACCCGGTAGGCCTCAAAACGACCATTCAGGAACCAATGGGTGACTTCACAGTCACTTTGTCCACTAATATATACAGTCTGTGGTAAGGGTACTTTTGTTCATTGTGTGTTAGAAACTAGTGATGGTTTGTATAATGTTAAAGTAATCTATCAGAATATTAGATTCTTATTCACAGAGAGTCTTCTTTAATAATGGAAAGAAAACTCAAACTATGCCCTTGAAATGATTCTCCCTGCAACTATGTTGAACATCTTCTGACAAAAAAGTGCTTAATAATATCTAAAAAAGCCAGCCATACATTTCAAAACTAAAGGTCACTGAGATTTCTTTTCAAATAATGTTCATTTGACTTGAACATCCCACAAAAGAATCCAATTATTTTACAGAAAGATAAGGCTAGACGAAAGATTTTCAAATAGCGTCATATTTTTGTAAAAGTAGAATGTCAACAAACTTTTCCTGTGATATACTGATTGTTTTTTTTTCTGACTTCTCCCTCTACTGTAGCTTTGCAACTCTATCCCAGACAACACTATTTGGAAGCTACAGCACTGCTGAAAATTAGACCAATGACTGTCAATTAGGGTTAAGAGGCCCCAAATGTGGCAGGGTTTGGCCAGGCGTGCAGTGCACCGTAGCATGACACCTGAAGGCTAATGGAAATTGACATTCCTGCTTGGTTGAGTCATGGACTCGGGCCACACCGACAGAACAGAGAGTCCAGGGATGGGAGAGCGCAAAGCGGGAGGTAAGGGGGTGGAAGGCTGATTCCTCCAGGCGTCGCCTCCAATTAGCCAGGCTATGCTGCAGGCCTCTGTTTGCTCCCCATTAAAATGTTAATCAAATGGAACAGAAACCTGCCTGTGGTCAGCATATCCTTCCAGTAAAGGCCTCCACAAATTGAATTGAATTTAAAAAATCTGCATGTTATATTATTATGACTCTAATTCGACAGCACTGTAAAAGAGTATCAGTAGCACGCACAAATCTTTTTTAACCTCACATGGCCACATTTATTGTACCGGTACTTTGTATTTGTATTTTCAAGGTATGTATTACATTTTTTTCAAGACTTAATTTTAAGTGCCCATCTTGTAGTGGGAGGGTTGTAGACATGTGAAAAACCATAGATATACATACAATGCATTGTGCAGTGCAGTAAGACTTAGGTGTAGCAAGCAAAGTAATTATGGAGAGTAACAATCAACCAACTAAAGCACTTATACTCAGATCTAATGATTGCTAGTTACCTTCCCCAAGGAGGTTATAGTTTAGTTGTGATTATTTACAGTATTTACTTGCTTGTTTGTTTGTTTGTTTATAACATAACTCAAAAAAATTTGGACAGCATTTTCAGGATAGGCCAGAAATGGCACAAGGACCAATTGATTAGGAATAATCTGGATCATCGTCTCGACCCAGAAGAATTTTAAAGGCTTATTCACCATTGTATAATAGGGCCAAATACAATATTTGTTCTTGTAACGACACAAATAACGCCCAGAAAATTTAGACAAAAAACATAAGATGACCCCATAATAAATTCTATCAAACCACAAAGTTTGATCCAGATATGGGCAATACTCATCTCGTGATCCAGAATCTTCATACTTACAGGGTTTGAGGAAAAATAGCAACTCTTCTTCTTCTTCTTTAGTAAATAAAGCTATAGACATGCATCTGACACCAAATTGTAGTGAAAAGTCTGCATACTTAGTAATGTACCCACAGATTTAAATGTTAAACTAATAATCATATGTATGTAAGTCCAAATTCTGATGGTAGGTTTTCATGGTCAAAGAATCCAATGGTGAGGACCAAATAAATTTAAGAATATTACTTTTGGGTGCAATAACATTATGAGGGAAATGAACATACTGTAGGTTTAAATGATATGGTCGGTTTTAACTATGAAGGCAAACTGAGCTACATTGGTGGATGTCTATGTTCTCTGAGTGCTTTCCAGTTTAGTTTACTTTATTCAGCAGAGACCATGCACAAAAAACATTAATCTCAGAAAAAAGATGTATTGTTCTAGATTTAACATACCAACCACAAAATGCTAACCGAACTAACTACTATTCAAAAAGTAAAACATTTACACGCCCCACGCTATCCCACCCCGAAGTCATACCATAAATCACATTCAAACATCATTACACATTCACATTCATTCAATTAAAACACGTTTTCTAAACAGCTGTTCAACCTCTGAAATTTACTAAAAGTAAAAGAGCCTTTTCAAGGATATTTCTACCAGCGAGTCTTTCATATTAATATAATGATTTTCAATTTCCTAGGATTGTATTCCGTCACCCAGCAACCTCACCAACTATTACGATGTGTAGTCCATGATATACAGTGATATGCTAATGCTCTGACCTCTTGTCTTTCTATATCTATTGATACTTCATATATTTACATATTTCTACATAGGTATTAAATGGGTTTTCAAAGGTTATCACAAATGAGATTATTTGGAAGTGAAACAAAGGAATCAGGTGTGACCAGGTCTTCCTCTTGCTGCTTTCCTTTCATCCATCCTCTGTTGTCTTATTAATGATGACGAATGTGGCATCAAAGCACACGTAGCTCAAGTCTCAAGTTACTTTTCCTCACATGAAGCCACGGCCCAGCCTGTCAGGAAGACAAACCATTAAAGCTGTGATCCACAGTGCCACAGTGATTGAGGTGCACTTTGGCCCCAGTCGAGACAATTCTGTGTATGTGATATACAGCTCTTTTATCTCGGCATGTGTCCCTCTGCATCAGTGATCAGTAAACAGGACAGTCAGCCCTGATCTATCCAACATTTTTCTTTGCTCACATTTCGTGGCTCTTGCTTAGAGGCTGGAACAACAACAGCCTCACAATAATGAAGGGACTTGTGTATTAGTCAGCCATTTTGTCATATACAGAGCATGCCTGTGAGCAGCTCATATTACTAAATGCTTAATATGTGAATTTTTCTGTCACATGAATAAATGAGGGGGCCTTAACATCAAGGTCAGAGGACACATTTACTGAAACCCTTGTGAATGCTGTAACTCAAGAAAGAAATCATGGAGGCTCTAACACCATAGCTAAAATTGTCATTTGCCATGTTTTGCAAAACTGATATAAAAGCAGGATATCAACAAACATCTCATATAATTACATTATATCATACAATGGCACATTTTTTCTCTGAGAATCATAAGCAAACTTCATTAATTATAGACAACTACTCAGATTTTTGTACAGCATTACATTACAGGTAATTTTAATTGGTTTCTTTATATAACAGCTTCAGTGTTCATAATTCTATTGACTTGAGTTCAGTTGATTAGTTCCTCTAACACAGGGGTCGGGAACCATTTTAGCTGAGAGAGCCATGAAAGCCACATATTTTTAAATGCATTTCTGTGAGAGCCATATAATATTTTTACACTAAATACAACTAAATGTGTGAATTTTTAAGTAAAACCTACAAATTAAGAGTATAATAAGTCTCTGAATTTATTCTTTTTAACGTTGTGAGACTATTGTCATAACAAGACAGTTACTGTATGTTAGAGTCTAACATAACTGTCTTGTTATGACAATACTCAGCAGATACTTCAACTCGTGTTTAGATCAGTTTTGCTTGGTACAGATTTAAAATGATTTTTTTTTTTTTTTTTACTTTTTGTTTTCTATCAACTGCAGAATTTGTCTCTTAAGGTCTGAACTGCATTGTCTGTTTGCTGAGCAGCTTGTGTTCACTGAGTTTTTTTTTTTATTATTTCTTTTTTTTTTCAGCTCAGAATAGCTGGCTGGTACTAGAGTAGTGGTGAGAGTGAGGCCAATCATAAAGTTGTGGGCTGAACATCTAACAATGAGGTAAAGAAGCTGAAGCTGCATTAAGCTGCAGATTCTGGTATAAGTTAAGGTCATTGATATTTCTAGCATTGTTAATATAATGAAACTAAGCACTTTCTCTTATTGTCTTCAAAACCGTTTTTGTAAGAACTGTAATGTCACCCTTCTATTTTTAGCTCAACGTGAGAAGGAGCGATGGCAAGAAGTAAGTGATTTTGTATGCAAGATGGCTAATTGCATAGTCGGTCTTCGCACTTAGTGACTAAATTGCTGTCGTTCGTGTGCAGGTCTGGCCTCTGTTAAAGCTTTTGTTTCTGAGCTGGTTGTTAGTCCAACTCAGTAAGTCACAGTTTGACTGGATAAAAGGCAGTAAAATATCTCCACAGACTTACTGTTTTCCCGCATCACCAGGGATAACCTTTTCTTTGACAATCTTTGTGACTATACGCCTTTAATTTAGTTGCTTTTAATTTAAGTTAACTTGCTTATGTCCGCAAATAATATCTCTTACCAAATTTCCATTTACATGCGACTTTTGTCTTCTTTGTAAAAACAGCATCTGCAGACAACATGAACTGAGTCTATTGAGCCTTGTCATTATTTTAGCTGTTTCATCTGGATTTTTTTTTGTTTTAAATGTAAAAATGTGTAAGTTGCACAACTCATCAGTGATGTATATGTATATCATTCATGTTCAACACAGTCTAAGTGTTTTTACATTTACAACTAAATTTCATTCACAAATACTGCACAAATCACTGACATGGTTGGCATACTATAAGGGGCAAAAAAGTGCTTGCATACATTTGTGATTTCTGAAAGGCATACTGTGTTCACATGAATACAAACAGTCGACACTTTGGATGTAGTTGATGGTAAGTGTGGAAAAATATGCTTTACTGTTACCTTTTTCACAGTAAGTGTAAAAAGTGGCATTTAGTATTAGGTAGCTCTCAGCGGTCGACCTGCAATACAATAAAGACATGGTCCATTTTCCCTGCTGCCTGGGGTATCAGCTACATTAAACATGATAAACATGATACATTATGGGATCAACATGATATCAAATATGCTGCCAAATGACACAATACTTCATTGAGCTCCTTCACGTCTCTGCATGTAAAAGCTTAAGCACAAAGGCAGGCACCAGCTCATTTCCAGGTTGCTGTGTATTTTTTTCTGCTTTTAACAGGAAGGTTTGCAAGCATGCCCATGCTGTCTTTTTTCTTTGAATGAGAGCACATGCAGAAAATTAAGGTGGATTGCGTGAATGTAAAAACAACTCTAGTGGAAGGAGGGCACTGCCACAAGCAGAGTTCATAATATATATAGTAATAAGAATAATGATATGCTATAACCAAAGTTATTAGAGCTAAAAAAAAAAGAAAAAAAAAATGGAAATGAAGATAAAAAATGGTAAAAATGAAAAATAAAAAAAACAATATAATCAACAATACCAAATCAAACTAAAATTGAAATGAGCTTTGTTTTTACTCAGTGTACATGGTTGATAATATAAAGACAAAATGGCTTTGCATAGTATGAGACATTTAATGAACAATGGTTCTGTGAATTAAGACCAGCAGTTTCAACACTACAATGGTCTCCATTGGAATTGTGCAATTATTATTGGCTGGTGTTTTAGTATGGTATTTTACTTACAATGCTGATTCTTTTTTTAATTATTCCGATTCACAGTCTAAAATGATACAATTGTTGTAATTGTCCTTTAAGTCGTTAGTGTTCACAGGACATCAGTCAAACAATCTGTCTTCTTATTGGTCAGAAATCTGATGCGGAGGGAGATGGTTTACTCTTTTTCTTGCCTGGGAAAAAAATCAACCATGGATCATCACCAGTGTGGCGAGTTTGTCTTTTTTTGTGTTTCTCTGGTTAACTTATCTGTGTTTGCTAAACTAACAAAATAACCAATTCTATTGGGAACCCAGAAAATAATGTCCTGATGCCTTTGATGAGACGAAGACGTACCACCACAAGGAGCCATGTAGCTCTGAGGGGTGCACATCACAAATAATGCATCAGGTAAACATCGCAACCTAACCGCTACATGGATACAATGGAAGCAATCCAAGACCACCCCGTCTTGGTGATCTCAGCCTGCCTTTTTTGTCCTGCAAGTGAGTGTGATTGTTGTGTTTACACATGCACAAACAAACTCACCTTTTGTTCCCTGTTTTAGAACAACTACTCCAAATGAGTCTATTTGTTTTGTGTGTAAATTTTACCTTCTGGAGATAAATAAAGACCCATCAATCCATCCTTTCATACATACTGTACATGCATACATGCATTCATATTTATTTAGATACATCCAGGCATGAGGATATGTACCACTGTCCTGCACTTTCCTGTATCCACACTACTTATTTGCTTTAAATAAAACTATAACAATGGAAGGAATCAGTAAAATAAGTTAATGTAAATTTAAGAACCATCATAAATCCATTTCATGGCTGAAAGACTAGAAAAGGAAAAATAAAAATGGCACAGATGACCAACTTATTTGCAATTTTTATCACCTTTTTCTTTTTACAGGTGACCAAAAAAAAACAATTCAACATGACACACAGTTATCTACACACAGATATTGCTCAGGAAGTTCATCATTTCCCTCTTGATGCATTTTTTTCCATTGATGCTTGCCTTTGGAACTGCATATTGTTGTTTTTTCAATACTTTTTCAAGTTTTTAAGTCACACTGTTATAGCATTCATTTTTCAAATTCAATCAAGTCAGTGAAATCACAGCACAGAACCGTGGCACTTTGATTGTGATTTAGTGTGGGAGCCATATCTGTGGCTTTTCCACATGTTCCTTGTTTAAATTACCTTCAATCCATTTCCGAGTGAGACTTGTTGTGGAGGCAGCAGCAGCGTTGAAGAAATACAAGAGTCATGAAGGCTGAATAAATGTGTCGAAATCTCTGAGTGGTGACTGATGAACTGGCGATTAAGTGCGGTAGCGTGCCTTGCTGCGAATGGGTTCAGGTAAATCTTATATTTGGTGGTTCTCAAGCAATGTCTGGCTGATTGTGAGTTCTCTCCTCTGCCCCCTTCCTCCTCCTCCCCCTTCCTCCTCCTCTCTTGCGCTACACTTGCATGAGGTCAGTGCTGGGCTACCCACAGAGATGAAAGCTTGGCTCTAGATTGCATCAGGCCTTCTACAGCCCCAGCTTGGTACCCGGTCCTACACCTGCAGCACAAATTTAGCTGAGCCATAAAGTGGGGTTAATGCCAGATCGATAGCAGGCTTTTGAGGGGAGAAGCCCCCATTCTTATTCAGGCTTTTCATTATTCCTTTAGTATACTTAATTTTTAAAGACCTCTTTAAGGCTAATTTCCCAAAAGCTCATTTCACACGTCCACATCCAAAGCTTATATTACAAGGTCAGACTGACTAGAAGAGACTATATTAAGTTTCAAAAATGATACTAGTATCTGATTATGAATCTGAATAATCACATAATGTCATTAATAATACTGTACTGTCGTTTATTTCTCTTTATCTCTCTCTTTTTGGTCAGCACTGGCATGAAATGGAACAAACCAATTGAAGAAACCTCATGAATTCAAACATAATCTAAAGTAATTGTTGTGACAAAGTAAACAAGACATGCATTATTAGACCACATTTCAGTCCATCTTTCAATGTTGGAACAAGAGGTTTAAAATAATCCAAGCTCTACTCCTATTTATAGATTTGTTTCTTATAGCTTCTCTCCAAAATTTAAAGATGCAGTATTGTTCAGTGTTTATTCATTCTAGAGATGTGCATTTTAAGTGATTTTTAGGTCAACTAATTAGGCCAATTAAAGTCGAATAGCTGTGATGTCATTGTGATGTCATCATTAATGCATGCCATGCTTCGCTTAGGTTTGTTGCCGTTGCCAACATCTGTTCCGGTCTGTTGCTTCCCGCTACAGGTGCCATAAAAATTAGTTCCACATCTCTCTGTAGTAAAACATAAGTCTCCTCCAGGCCAAACAAAAATGAGTTGACTCCTAAAACAAGAAGTGGACTATAAGTGCTGTTCCAACAAATTGAATAGTCATGCACATCCCTAATCAATCCACATGTATTTTATTTCCGTTCTCTGATCAGGCCAATGCACTCTAGCATATGTGCTATAGCCCAATTTAGAGGACTCTGGATCACTGATGACTCTGATGATCTGGGAAAATCTAAAGGGTGTTGTTACAAAGGTCGGATAGTTACTCTATGATTCAATTCTCTAATCTCCCACGACAGCCCCTCCTCAACCAAACCTTCACTAGGCCCTACATGTATTTACAGAATGTGAATTGTGTTCTGTCGTAGCCCTGGGTGATGTGTTTATCCCCAAGGAGTGTCTGAGGAGTGTAGGGTTGTGTCTGTGAACTCACCTCCACATGTCTTCTGATAGATCCAGTGAATAACACCCAAGTGGCCATCTGTTTGGCAGTCCGCGTACTTGTTCTGATGGAACGGCCAGCCTGCTCTTGGGTAGTTGACTGTCCTTCAAAGATTTTTAAGGTGAATTTATACAAAAGTGTTAGTGTGCTACGAAAAGTTTGATTCTCAGTCCGTATGTTGATGAGGTTTGTTTTCTCTCAGCTCTGTTTTCCTCTGTTCTGTCAAAACTCTTGATTCCAATTGTCCAAATCTCTGACACTCTCTTACATGAGTCTCTGGATTCCCTCAATTGTCCTCATGTTCTCACTTGTCTGAATCTCAATGTGTTCTGTCACACAGCTGCATCACATCAGCTGTCTTATCAGCTCGTATCCCCCACAGCTGATTCTAAGGCAGTCTAATTTGGGAGAGAGTTCACAAACCATGCCCACATCCTCTGAAATGTCAATCATATTGGTGAAACCCTGATGAAAACACAACTATTCAGACTGGATCATAACAGGTGTGATGTCCTGTCCAGCAACACTTTAAACTGGCTTGTACCCAAAACACTTTTGGTTCCAACACAAACTAAGCACACAGTCACTAGTGCAAGCAACAGGATGCTAAAAGTGTTGTGTCATCAGTCATGAGTGTTTCTGGACTATTACTTACATTTGAAATGTTCACCTTTCCAACCACATTGTACAGTCTTACTGATGGACAAACTGGAGTGATCACATGACCTTTTTGACAGTACTTAAGACCTCTACAGCAGAATTTAGGAAATGTACAATGCAAAAATATCTGCAGGCCTTTGATCATTTTCTACAGCTTGCTTCAAAAACATATGGCACTAAACAATGAAGAACAAATGATGCAAATTATGTGCAATATTTAGTTGTATTGGTGTTTGTTTTTCCATCTGTGAAGTTCCACATTAAAACTTCCTCTAGTCTATGTTAAACTGTGTAAACAAACCTCCACCACAGGTAAATCGAGGCTTAAGAGATTACTTTTAAAGCTCCATGGCAGAGATTTCCACATTAGAGCAGTGGTGCATGACAGAGGATGACAAATTTTAGGATGTTTTAGCAAATTTATTACTCAGAAGTTGTATCATGATGATTACATAGTGATGTCAGCAAAATGTGCACATCACAGACCAACACTTCTTTCTTAATGCTTCTCTGATGCAGCAGACTGTTCTCAGCAAAGATTCTACCTCTGTACTCAGTGCTGAAGTAAAACAAACATATTTATTCCTGTAGTAATAAGTTATAATGTTACATCTAATAATTTAGCATTATCAGCCAAATCGTTATACTGTAGGAGTACATTTCAAACATACAATATGCTGAGAGTTTGTTATCCAAGTTGCGTAGACAGATTTAAAAGTACATGACTACAATGCAGTCAAAGGTGTTCAGATGGATCCAATAACAACTTAAAAAACTATTTGGTTCAAACAAATGTGTCAAGTAGAAGACCATTACATGTACGACAAGCAAATGCAGTCAACCTTTTATGTCATTTCCTTCAAAATTGCTGTAATTGTTAGATACAGGACCAAATGAATGGGACTTGCACCTAATTTGTACATTGTTTGAAGCATGGGATACTATGTAAGTACAAAAAAAATGTAAAACACTATGTACAGTGGTCCCTCATTTATTGTGGGGGTTACGTTCTAAAAATAACCCGCGATAGGCAAAATCCGCAAAGTAGTCACATATAGCACATTTCTCTCTTATTTAAACACTCAAAATTCAAACCTTTGTAGATTTTAAATAAAAAATAAGTACAGTATTACAG
>JAQQAE010010784.1:0-13917 GCA_029823295.1 Pseudamia nigra | reverse complement strand
ACACCCCCCCCCCCCCCCCCCCCCACACACACACACACACACAGTAGTTTGGCCCCTAATGAACAATTAGAGATAAGAGGCTGGGCTTTTAGTGATAATGTAGCCAAGGTAGGGTAATCTGACACCTCCACGCTGATAACACTGTGTCTATATGTGTGTGTTTGCTTGTGTGCAAAAATGAATGTGTGTGGTCTGATAGCATACTGCAGCTGAAACACTATCATATCTGCGGAGAAAGGCCCTGCAGATCGAAAAGAAAGATTATAGTCAAAAAATAGAAACATGAATATATGTAACTAAAAAAAATGATGAAGACATTAGAAAAATGAAAACAAAGAAAAATGAAGAGCACAAAGCCAGCTCAGAAATGGACTATGATGACAGCAGTAATGTTTTGAGGATGGATTTGATATTCTCCAGACAGATGGTTGCTGTTGCAGGAAAGTCAAAGAACAAAGAGGCAGACGGGTGGAGATGTGGTGCCATAAGCCTCGAGGCTGAAGGGCCAATGAAGTGAGCAGGCCAGTGTTTTTCCAGCTAATACAATCAAACACCATATTGATCTGAGGTGAGCCACAGATGGCTGCTGCTGCACAGAGGTTCATGGCTTCAAAATCGAATTAATGTGATTGAGTTATGGAAATAGCAGGTAGGGAGCGGCTTAATTCAGCGCCTAAATGTCTGGTAAAACATGCATGTACTGTACATAAAAACAAATACACTGGAGAGCTTTTAAACCCAGATGTTTCTGTTAAAAATACCATGTTTCAAGCTTCAGATTTTCAGTTGGGGGAATTTAGCTACTGTTCTGCCTGCAGTCACATGCAACAAGAAATATACTTTTAAAGCTTCCTTAATGTTTACATATATCTAAGAACCAGATATTAGACTCTTGTGCAAAGAGTAGCAGTCAAATAAAAGCTCCATCTCACTCATTTAAGTCAGGAAAAGGAGTGAGGGACATGAATTGCCTTTGTTAACTAGTTGCTACCATCTACAGGACATCAGTGAGAATTACAACAACTCTATGGTCACATGCAGAACATTGCCATAACTGACAACCACAGATGACGTGATTATTTTCACAACTGAAGGCACAATAACAATAAAGTATAAATTGGTGTGTCTGTAATACTTACATTAGATTGCATGACTGTTTGGGTTACTTTATTGCCAGAGTCATCCATATCCATAGATGTTGTTTCAGTCTGAAAATGGAAGGCACAGCAAACATGCAGCATTCAGTTTTGCCATGCATTTATTGACATGAAGAAAAATTCATGCAGCTACAGTATATCGGTTAGTTTGTTAATTGCTAGTATAGTGAAGGTGATTTTTGTGCTGCTATTATTTCAATGGTTCCATTATATTCTTGTTAGTACAGTATATTAACTCAAACGTGCGGCCGAAAAGCAGAGACTGCATTCAGGAGTCTTACCTTGGACTTTCTCCTGCTGAACTGGAAGATACCAAAGAGGCCTTTCTTCTCTGCTCTGCCCAAACTGGCTGTACTCGAGCGAATGGAGTCTACGCAGAGAACAACATAAGACGAGGAAGAGTGTCACATCCTCAAAGTTGAAGTAAAATGTTCAGGGAAATTCAAGGAAAGAATTGAGAGTTCAGTCAAAAGAAAATGAGAGCAAGATGATTTCAAAGTGCATAGATTAATTAGAATGTACAGTACATGCCTAAGAAGGCCATTTTAGTGTGAATTTTCTCATGTAACTTCACAGAACTAGGACGGCACTCAGAGCGCAGACCTCTGCCAAGGCCCATAGTGCACTCTTCGGACAGATCTGGATCCACAACAAAATCCATCAAATTCCAATGTATATATGTTAAAATATCATAGATATGCCAAAAAAGTTCATTCACTTCCCATTATCTCAGCTTTGGTGGTAGATTCAAGTCCCTAGTCCTATGTGTTATACAATAGATAAAAAAATTAATTTGAATATATGGGAGATATTCACAGAAACTCTTCTTGTAAATATCTCATATTTTTTCATCAAGATACATACAGTACATAATTTGCTAAGAAGTTACCAAAAAATAAAAAAGCAACATTTCACAATGTAAAAGAAAGTGCCAAAAAATTCCTGGATTGGCCCTTTTAACTTGATCCATGCAAAAAGTTACTGGGTTCTTCCTTGACCCAAGCTCTTCCACCAAATTTTGTGGAAATCAGGTCAGTAGTTTTTGCATAATCCTGCAAACAAACAAACTGGCAAAAAAAACCAACAGACGCGAGGGAAAACAACCACCTTATCAGAGGTAACTACCTAGTCGGTTTGCTCAGTAGAGGGCACTACAGCTTCATTTTTCCTAAAGTCTACCTCTACCCACCCTCACAGCCTACAGACCAGTAACTAACAATGAGGCTACAACATGCTGCTGGCTTGAGGACAAAGAGGAAATGTAAACTAACCAGAGGGTTATAACACAGGGTTATGTGTAAAACACGGAGGCACCTTACATTAACAGCAAGTCAGTGTGAATAGCAGGCACTGATGCAAAAATGATTTTCAAGCAAACAATGAGCAGGGTTAATGAAGCATGTCAGTTAACAGCAAAACAGAAAGACTAATACCTGAATAGTTTAAAACAGGAGCAGATGCCAATTTTGGCTGGAGAACTGAAAAACATACATACTGTAGTTTAACGTCACAACGTTAATGATGCATATACTATATATATATATATCACATCTGTTTTCTGCAAATTATGATATATAATATAAATTAGGTGCATCACCCAAGCCATTCTGGGCCTCGGTCAAATTGAAATGCTGAGAGCAACAAAACTAACACAACTGACCTTTTCCAGATTTAGGGACTGCAGTTGCACTTCTGCAATATTTGTTAAATATTTAAGTTGTTTAAGTTTTTATGGATGTTTTTGATTCTTTAGAAAATGTCTTTATAATTGTAAAACAGTCCACAATGATGCTACATTGTGTATTCTTAACTGGAAAACATGTAGTTTTTCATGGAGTTACATCCAGACTGTGTAACTACCCACATAAGTCCTGAGCAAACTTGAAAGACCCCAAACGCGACCTAATCCCTCTGAGAACTGAGGGAAGATGTTGATATCACCTCCAGCAATCATAACTATTTCACTTTGCAACTCATAATTTTAACCTCACTTGTTTACTTGTCCAAATAATCTGTATTACTAAAAGACATCATCATGGGTATCATAACGTAATAGCATTACAAAACACCTTAGGACACAAATATTACAACATGTTCTATGTGGCTTTAAGGTCATAAACCATTCAGTTGAACTGAGATCACACTCAATGTTACTTTACTGTGGGTCTAAATATCACTGGGTGTGGACTGTTTCCACAGTAATACACCATAACATTATGTTGTACGCTGTATTTCACTTTCTACCTGATAAAAGCAAACTCATACTAATTTGTAGTATTTGAACTGCACAACTGATCACATCAAAATAGTCACAATATCAGTCAGTGGGATTATATAATTGCAAAAGGAAGATAGAACTGGGATTTGCAGGTCCAAATTCAGAAATATTTAGAGTGAAATAATTGGCAGAAATATGGAAACAAAACACTCTGCTCTCCAGGTCAGGCAAGAACCAAGTCAGAATTTGCATTTTATATTTTTTGAAGTACCTGCATTTTTGAAAGATTATTGTTATAGTAACTTGACTCGATGTATCTAAATGAGTAATATGTGTATTTTCCTCCATGACCAAACAAGTGCACTCAAATCACAATCGCAGCATTGTTCACAATAATCATAATGTGACTTTTTCACTAAATTGTGCAGCCTTGAGTTTGATATATTGCACAAACAGAAATGCAAACATGGATGTTTTTTGCTGTTGGTTCAATGATGCACTAAGTCAAAACAAAGGATGGACTTATAGAATATGAGATATAACTTGAACTTGTATTCAATCAGCATGTGTCAGTTTGTCAATTAAGTGCATGCGTCTATTTGTAAATACCTCGGCATTCCCTTTATGACAGAGTTTATCGCTCCAAAGATAAAATGACTGAGTAGGTGCGTAAGCCAAGGAACGTATGAGCTGCCAGAAATTCATTTATCTACTTTAACAAGGTTATCTAACACTAGACACTAGTTTTATATAGTATCAGAGTTCAAGGTTAGCGTCTACTCATATTTTCACTGTTAAACACATGTGAGCAAATTACTATAAAACAAACTAATAATTCAAATTTCAGGGTGCCCACCCAGTTTCCCAGGCAAAATATAAGAAAGTTTACATTAATTTGTAATTATATTATTTCCATGGTTGGTCATTAGGTTAGTTCAGTTCATTGTTGTAATATGATTAATCAACCATGTTTGACACTGAGTGTCATAGCAGTATATAAGTTACATTTTAAGACTATTTTGAAGGCATTAGGGTTAGTTTGATGTCAATTTACGTCAATTAATTGACATAAATTTATTAACATAATTACATATTACATATTTCAGATGTAATTTTTTATGCAGATTGTTAAAGTTGCACAATTTAAATTAGTCACTAATAATTTCCATGCTGGCTTAATGCCACTGTAAAAAAGTAACGTTAACTTCGCAGTTTCTAATCAATTTTTGAGACCTGTCAAAATCAAGTTCTAATGCCTAAAACTGATCAAAACTGAAATTTATTAAAATTGTAGTAACAACTCAAAAATGTGTTTTTAACAGAAAATACTGCTCAAACAAACGATCATATATTTGTCCAAAATTTAAAAAAAAAACAAAACATTACGACAGCTTTCAATAACTGTCCTCGTTTTTATGACTGTTCCGGTCCTGGAAAATGAGGTTTGAAATTTGTATAATACTGAAAATTGCTATGTTTAACAGAAAAATACATATATATTCAAAGAATCAAATTCTCTACAAAACAACTAAAATAATGAACAAAATAAATAATGAACAGAAAAAAATGCCAAAATAATTAAGAAAATATCAACAACATAAACATAAGTCAGCAAAATAGTTAGCAAAATAACAAAAATTGAACACCAATGCGCACTTTCATTACCCTGAATCTTACCACAACATCCGATTACTTGTGAAGTTAAAATATACCCTGCGCATTGTAGAAATAATTCAACTCCTAAGACAAGCATAATAGACACAATTATAAAGGCCATATTTACCTAGACTCTGATCATGGACATAGAGCTCCTTGATTCCCAGCTGTGTCAGAGATTTGTCCAGAGGTAACTCGTGTCGACTCACGCCGTCCTTCAGGAGCAGGACATGAGCAGGGTCAAATTCACACTTGTCGCAGATGACAGGTATCAGAGCCTGAAGCGGTACCAGCGGGTTGACCCGAACCACTGCCTTCTGACTGCCGTGATAGTTCACCATCAAACGCACTGATTTCTAAAGTAGGAAAGAGAAAATTAGAGATTCATATTTACATATAAGTGCAATTCATTTTTTAAAATTGAGTGTTTATGGACGCTGCTGAGGATACTACTACAGTATTCCTTTTCGATTTAGAAAGCACTCATTCAGAGAGCACAGACCTCCACCAAGCAGCTCATTTTCCCCCATAATGTGATTTACACCCAACAGTAATAGGTCTACATTTATTATATCTATATTTTTGGGTTCCTTGACCATGGAAACATACCCATAGCATTCGGAATGGCAATCATATCATTATTAGTTCAATAGTTATTCACAAAAAGCAGTATTTCCATAACGGCGGTTTTCTTCTGGGTGTAGCTTGATGCGTAATGAAGATGCATAAAATCCATTGGCACTATACTGATTCAGCAGAGTGTTGCAGGTCTGTACCATTATTTGTTGCCTTACAGTGTAACCTAAATTTCTCTGTTCTGGATCGTAGGATCCAGAATACTGCCAGAATCCAGATGAAACTTCGAGATATTGTAGAACCTACAGTGACAGTATCCAATATCCTTTTGTCAAGCATTCTGGATATTCTTGATACAAAAATGCAGAAAGTGGCCCTATCTCACAATGATAAAGAATCCTTCAAAAATTCCTGTATCCAGATGGTGATCTGCATCTCTCTCAAAATCGAATCCATTGGTCCTTATGCCATACCCTGAAAATATCATATAATTACTTTTTTGAGTTGTCCTGTTAACAGACAGACAAGCAGACAAACAACACAAAAACGTAACCTTCTTGGTGGAGGTAACAAGTGCCAATAAGGTAATGAATCAGCCCTGTACATTGGTCTTCCAAAATCAAAATGTCATTATCTAGTAAGTGTCTTCCATTCGATACTACTGTATGTGTCAGCTGAAATAAATAATTTAACCCTAAGTGATGCAATGAGTATTAATCATGGTAAAGATGGTTTTTGCTCTTTCATAAGGACCAAATGAGATTCTTAGCATCTATCAAAGAAAACAACTAGAGATGCTGAAACCACTAAAATTGTGTTACAAACACCGGTGTTATGAAGGGATGTTCCCATCATGACTAAGGTCAAGCCTGTGGGGCAGTGTTATGATCTGGGGTTGCTGATGCAGCAGAAATTCAATACCAGTCAAAAGTTCAGACATCATCTCCTTCAGTGTTTTTTTTATAGTTTTTAATGTTGTACAGTTATACTGATGACATCTGAACTTTGAAAATACACATATGCAATTATGCCGTGAACCACAAAAGCAACACAAAATGTATATTTTTGATTAGCAAAAGTAGCCACATTTAGCTTTAATGACAGCTTTGCATTTTCTCATCAGATTCAAGAGGGAATCACCTTGTTATTGCTGCAGTATTGTGATGGAACTGACTCTCATAAGGCCCACCACAGAGAAGAAAGACCAAGAGCTACCACTGCTGCAGAGAGTAAAATTATTAGCATTACCAGCCTCAGAAACTGACAATTTACAACACCTGAGGTAGCATTTCATGGTTTTGGTGACTGCACTTGAGAACATCTTCAAAGTTCTTGAAACTTTTTGGATTGACTGATGATGTCTTTTCTCTTTACCTGAGTGTTTCTTGCAATAACATGGGTTTGTACGGTAGTTGTAGTAGCATCAATTGAGCTATTGAGTCTGTACCTACGCTTCCTCTGCACAAGAGAACGGATGAGCTAAGTACATTAAGAAGCTCAGAAAGGGCAGCATAAAATTAACTCTTGACAAGGCACACCTGAACTGAGAACTGTGTCAAGTGTCAACCTCATGAATCTGATGAGAGGATGCCATGAGAGTGTAAAGTTGTCATTAAAGCTAAATGTCACTACTTTGGACAATCTAAACATCAAAACATGTCCTCTGTGTTAACTGAATATTTTTTCACAGTTTGGATGTATTCAGTGTTAGTGATTTAATAGGTTGCGACTTTTTTATTGGAAAGATGATGCATATGTAAACCAGTGAAAAACAAAATGTTTCATAATGTTACATTACTAACCTTGTTTTCAGATTCATTTCACCCACGTAATAGGTGAAAATGCCTCAAAATAAATAAATATATTCTAAAACACCAATGAATATGAAACATGCTCTAATAATCTTTCAATGAGATTTTTCCTGCTGACAGAATTCATTCATAAATGCAATTTGGTGGATATGACATTGTGTCTGTGTCTATGTTGCAACAGTATAATCAACGTCAAAACGCTAGTCTTCTGTTACAGAGAATCAGCCTTCATCAACAAGTGGTTCACAACAGCCTTAATAAAAGCACACAGCACACATAGAGGTCAAGAGTCAGCAGCATTCATAAATGGCTCTTTAGTCAGTGTCTTTTAAGTGGCTTTTGTATATATTTTTGTATTTTTTTTGTATTTGAAGTAATAAGATATTCAATGTCACTTCCTTAATTACTAGAAAGCATTGAGAGCACTTACTTCTACCAATGTCTACTATTCCACAGAGTTGTACTACGTATTTGGGACACAGTTATACTTACTGAAATGTTAAAACATTTGAAAATGACAAATTGAGGTTACAGAATGAAATCAGGATAAATGTGGAAAATGTAGATGGTGATCTGTTCCTAGATATGATTACTGCAGACACAGTGACACTGGTCTGTACACTGTAAGGTCAACTGTGTAACTTAAATAGAAGACAAATCACTAAATGCGACAAAATAGTGTGGATTTCCTTGAAAGTCCGGAACAGGATAGCGTGACTTTATATGAGCATGTGTCTTCCTGTTCAGCTTTCATCTCTTACATAACAGTAAAGGAGATGTTACTGCTCCAAGCTAAAGTTTGTCTGCAAATGAATTGTCAGTAACTGAACACCTTACGTACGGTTGTGGGGCTAACGGTTTGACTGAACCTGTCCAGTTTCTGTGTCAGCACTATTCTACTGCTGAATTGCAGATTTTAGTCTGATCCATTTAATTTTTGTGAGAAATGCTAAATTTCTCCCAGTGTATATCAAAAGAAGTTGTATCAAGAGCCCCTTAGCAGTTTCTAAAACTGAACAGAACATTTAAGATAAATTAAGGATGATATGATGGATTGTTTGGTAAAGCTGCTTTATTACATTGCTGTATTTTGGGTCATTTACATCCCAAGTTTGACTCCTTAAACTAAACAATGTTGTGGTTCATGTTAGGCATCTGTAATTGCTCAGTGAAACTGATGAATATTCATTTCAGTGGCTGTGATGGCAGGTGCTATGAGATTATAGACAGAACAGAGAAGAAGAGTGACTGACAGCAGTATTTGAAATAGTGTCACTTTCTGGACAGGGGCCAGACGGGGTCAAAGGCAGAGAGAGAGCAGCCAGTGAGCCCTGAGAGGAGCACAGAAATAATGCATGGTAACTAAAGGTAAGGCCCTCATCAAATATTTAAACTGTAGGAGGAGAACGGAGAAGAAAGAGAAAAATGAAGAGGGAAAGAGACGTGTTCATCAAAAAACTTCTGGTGAGATACAGCAAAAAAAATTAGGCAGAGAGAAACATTGAGACTCAAGGCAAAAACTTCACACTCAGAACTGAAACACCAGAGTAAAAAACTGCAGTGTCATGCTGGACCAACTGGATTCCTACCTTTGTATGGGACCTTACAGGTTTCTGCCAGTGGTCAGTGGCAAAAGACAGAGACAAGTGGATAGATATTACAGAGCCTATATATATTGTGACTGCAACAGCTAAATAAAATATAAAGCAGTCTTTTGGCATCCTGTGGAAAACAATTCATGCTAAATATTTTAAGAAATTTAAGAGTTTCTGTCTAGTAATTTTTTGGTTTCGCCCTCTTTTAATGCAGTACATACTTTGGATAATTAGAATATTAGTATATTACAGTAATATGTCTAAACTTAAAACCCAGATTAAATATATTGAACTCTGTGACATGCTTAAAATGTAAAGCTCGAGGCACACATGTAAAACAAAATCCTGCAAACAGTATCAACCTCCACTGAGACTCACCTCTGGCACTTTGGGTGCAGGTCTGCGCACCAGTTTCTCCTCTAAGACTTTCTCCTTGATGAGGATGCAGGCCACATTGAGGGAGCCCAGTAGCGCGTTGGGCTTGAACCCCAAAGGGTGGCCCTCAGGAGTAAGCAACTCCAGGGTGTGTAGTGCTGGATTCAGGTGATAGCGGCTGCACAGCTCAACCAGCAGGTCCATCAGCGCCTTACTGAAAGAGAGACACAGGCAAGGAGCGAGAGAGAGAGAGAGAGAGAAAGTGAAAGAGGGTGGAGAAGAGGGTGAGGAGGAGAGAGAGGATGAAAGACGCACATGGGGAAAGAGGAATAAGGGGGAAAGAGAGGGAGAGGATAAGATAGGGTTACAAAGCCTAACTCGCATTAGTGACAAATGCAATAACTTCACACAATGTATTCAGGCCAAGTCACTCTTACCTGTCAAAATAAAGACAAATGCTACATATGGTAACTGAATGCAATAACTGAATGTGCAAATACTGGCAATATGCATCAGCGTAGGTTTATGTCCCGTATGTTAATTCTTTATGCAATTCCATATTGCTTTTAAATTGCTAAATTCCTATATTATTTATATTGCTTGTTCCTATTCTTGCTTCTTGTTTTCCTTTCTTGCACTTTCTTGTGCTCTGAATGCCATTGTACATATGTTACAATGACAATAAAGGCTTTTTGATTTGATGTGATGTTAAGGCTGCACAATGTGCCAAAAAAGCCATGTTGCCATTCTGCAATTTGAATATACTTGATTATCGAGGAGAATTCAATGAATAAAATTTGTATCTCTCAATTCAAACATTCAAACTTTAACAAGTATAAGAAAATACATAAAGTACTGTACTTTGCTCTGCTCAGCACCACTGAATCCATTTATCACCATGCACTCATACCAACAAATCGATAACCCCAAATCCTGCAATCTGGACGTTCAAACTGAAGCCTTTTATGATGAGGAAACTGCATAGGATGAAACAACATTTAGGACTCGACTGATCAAGCAACTCTATATTTATGAGAATATCACTGAATACAACTTGCCAAAACTTAAAAATAACCACAAAGGAATGATAGTGTACACATGAGTTGTGTTTTTAAGATGTATTTAATCTTATTAATTCTAATTCCAGGTTTTACTTGTCTCTAGGGACATAATAAAGTTATTTTGATTGAATTTAATTGATTAAAGAAAAACTGATGTACTTCAGTTACTTCACCTCGTAACATTGTATGTAAAAATGTGCTCTTGGGTTTAAGGGCAAACTGTAAAACTAAATCCAAAACATGAAATAAAATAAACAGTATTATTCATGCGGATGTTGGGGGCAACTGATGAGGAGGCCTATAGTACTACCTGTCAGTCCCGGATAAAGAAACCAAGAGACAGTCTCCTATGTTTTCTGGGAACAGCCAGATCGTATGACAGAACTGAGAGAGATACCACTACAAAGGACACCATTGACAATCAGCAACACATGGCCTCAGACTACAACTAAAATGACACTCTGCAACAGACCCACCGTCCGGCCTCTAATATTCTTTTGAAGCTCATTCTCCTCCATCCTATTTGAGAACGTAAGGGCACTGAATGCATGTTACATTTTAACTTTTTAAAAGCATCTAGGTTTTAAAAAGGCTATGTTATACAACCGAGTGGTTTTCATTTGAACTGAACTTTAGCCTAAACTGTAGTCGGTCATAAATTTTCCAGCGTTGAACATGTTGTTCATGGTGAATTGCAGAAAGGTATGTACGAAATGAGCAGGTCTGAATAATAAACTGTACTGGAAATGGTCATTATTCCCATCTCGTAAACAGTTCTACATTATACACATTGTTAGGTTACACCAGGGGTCTGCATCCTGTGGCTCCAGGGCCACGTGTGATTCGTCAGCCCCTCTCCAGCGGCTCCTGTGGCTGCAGCCATTGATGGAACATAATAAATCAAAAAGAGCAAAATAAGCACTAAATGAGCAAAAAAAAAGAAAAAAAAAAAACTGATGCAAATAGTCAGAATGAACCAGGTTAAACAATATAATTCATGAAATGATCAAAAATTAACAAAAATAAGACAAATTATTGAATACAATCAATAATCTTGTAAGATTAAGACGAACCTGAGTAAAATAATCAGGAAAATGAACACAAATCAAAAAAATGAATAAATTGACTGAATAAAAATAGATACAAAAATTAACAAAATATTCACAAATATAAAATAGTCCAGATAAGGAAAATACCATAAAAATGACCAAGTAATAGTCAAAATGCACAAAAATGAGGAATAATTAACAAAATTGAACAAAATAATCAAGATTTTTTTTTTAATCAAAAGAAGTAAAAAAGAAAATGAACAAAAAAAGCATACAATAATAATTGTAGTTCATGTGGTAAATAAAGGGTTTGAATATTATTTGTGGCTCTAGACACTTTTTATCTGTCCAAAAATTACTCTTCATATTGTAAAGGTTGCAGACAACTGGGCTACCTCCTATTTTATATGACCAGGAATAAAACTCTCGGTCTTACAAAGTCGGTGTATTCTGAGGCGACTTTCATTGCCCACCACACGATGACAGTGTGAGTAAATGATAACAGGAGGCCTGTTTGTCCCTTCTAGGTTTGTTTGGGTTTCTCTGCCAGTGGGGCCTCGTCAAGGGGTCCCGTTCCCAGTGTCAGCATATGTTTTGTACCACAGCATATAGACATGGAGACTGACCCATAATGCTCTGTGCCCCGAATAAGGTTTTCTTTTTGGGGGCAGAAAATGAAGGATGGGAGCAACAATGCCCTCTTTTGATACATCATTTGACAAAATGTATGTCGGCCATTTGTGAAAATTCTGGCAAGCTTCAATGTGACACATACTACATGCAGAGGTGGGTACTAGTACTCAAGTAAACTTTTTACACTCACTCAGTAATATTCATGATGAAAAATATGTTTCTACTCAGATAGATTTAGCTATGCCTCAGTGAGTAGGAGTCATTTTCACCCTGACTCTGTTTTTAAAAAGATGTTTTTTGTTTCCAAATGACAAACAACAGTCACATTATGCACTGATACAGTGTCAACCCAAAACCGTAGAAAACAATGCAACAAAATAAGCAAGAATGAACAAATAAATACATAATCACAAGTTAACAAAATAAAAAGATAAAAAGAACAAATAAGCAACAAGTAACATAAGAAAAATGTAACCAACAAGAGCAAGAAGTCACAAAAATAAGTGACAAAATGAGCAAAAATAATCAAGTAAATGAACAAAAATGAATAAAATAAGCAAAAATGGAAAAAGCAAGCAAGAGATCTTGCAATAAGCAAATCCAGATTACATCATCAGATATTTTGTTTGACGAGTATTTAACTTCACGTATTTTTGCAGTTGCCTAGTTCGGGATCTGTCGCTTTATTAATGACATTTCATGTGTGCTTTACATTGTTTTCACCTCTGGATTAAGAAAAATAAAAGAACTTTATTAGTCCCACAGTGGTGAAATTTACAGTTTTACAAACGCAAGGGCAAAAGGATAATGATAAAAACTAGGAATAATAAGTACTGTATGCACAGAAATGAGAACTATACTATACACTATAGTACAGGCAGTTCCCAGGTTACGCGGTACTCGGCCTACGCCAATTTGGACTTCATGACGCCTGAGTCTCGTCCGCCAATTTGTCTCCAGTCACCGCGTAGTGTAGAGTGTCTGTGTTTGTGCTACATAATTTTGTTGGTATCCTCGCTTTTTTCACCCTCCTTTTTCACATCATGGCCCCAAAAAAGAAAGCAGCATCTTCTAGCGATGCTGGTCCAGCCAAGAGGAAAGCCATTACGATGGAAATGAAGCTGGAAATCATCATAAGGTCGGAGAAAGGCGGAACAGAACAGGTCGCGTCTGTTCGGAGAACACGCATCAGGCCCGCATTTCCCGAACAGACACAACACCCGCGGCAGCACGGCTCGTTTCCTCTCAAACACCCTGTAGTCGAATTTATTCAGAATACAAGTCGCTCCCATGTATTTGTCGCTCCCCTCGCCAAACTATGTAAAAACCGCGACTTTTAATAAGGAAAACACTGTATTTGGATAGTTATTTAGAGATTTAAGGGGTATTTAAGGCGTATTAAAGGGTTAATTCCGACTTACGCGGAAATTCGGGTTACATCGTGACCCTAGGAACGGAACTCGTCCGTAACATGAGGACTGCCTGTGTTGTAAATTCACGCTGTGAACCAAATCACACTGAAATATTGCATGTTACAATGATAAGGACGTTATACTGTATGTTAGAACTAGGGCTGTCAAACGATTAAAATTGCTAATCTGATTAATCACAGGGTTAAGTGGATTAATTTCAATTAATCACAATTAATACCCATTCGTTATTTTTCATTTTATGGGGGCAAAAACACGCATGATAGAAGGTGATATATACTTCTTCTTTTTCTTTTCCTTTCGGCTGTTCCCTTCAGGGGTCGCCACAGCGAATCATCTGCCTCCATCTCACCCTA
>JAQQAE010010783.1:0-13918 GCA_029823295.1 Pseudamia nigra | reverse complement strand
ATCCAATAAAAATAGAGTTTTGGTGTCGGACCCTCCCGTGTAGCCCAAAGGACAGCTGGGATTGGCTCCAGCCACCCGCAGCCCTGAACAGGCATGGTAGAAAATGAATGGGTTAAAATTATTCATTAGTTATTTTGTTAAGAAATGTCAGCTAAGATTTATCTGTGAGCCAGATGCAGTCATCAAAAGAGCCACATCTGGCTTACGAGCCATAGGTCCCCAACCCCTGCCCTAAACCAATTATTTTATGCCTAAACAAACTGTGGACATAAAGATGCAGACCACAGACAACATATTTCCAAGACTTTTCTTCGTGTGTTTTTGCACAGTCTCCTTCTCATATTACCTGGTGTTTATATATAAAACTCACTTTGGGCTACTTCCTTCTTTGTACATCGATGTGTAAAAACCAACTGCAATATGGTCTGTGGTCACAAAACTTTGCACAGATGTCTGTCCCAGGAGTCAAAAGATAAAAAGCTTTTTGATATGCTGCCCCATCTTTTTGGAATAATTCACAGGCGGACCTGAAACTGTCAGTACTGGCTACCTTGGGAGAATTTAAGTCTATTTTAAAGGATTGAGAGAACAGTACTCTTTGTCAGAGTAACTGCATTTAAACATATACTGGAATCTGGAACCATCCTAAGTTTGATCTTGATCTTTTACTGTATTTACACATTGTATTTTTTCATATGTAGTGTCTGAGGGTTTTGTCTTTGTTGTAGCACTGTCTGGCTGCTTTCTTGTCCAGGTCACTCTCGGAAATTAGATTTTTAGTCTCAGTGAGGGTTTTATGTGGTTAAAAAAATAACAATAAAGCATAATGGCTGAAATCAGTGTAACAGCAGTGAGAATGTGTTGATAACATCACAGCAGGAGCATCTGTATTAATATTTCATCCCTAAATTGTTCATCTCAATTATTTCCTTTTGTCTTGTGGACTTGAAATTCAGGAATGCTGTGTATTTTCTAATACAGTGATTGTGACTGGAAAATGTTATGCTGTCTACAATGGAAGTAAAAAAGAAGAAAATTAAAACTACACTTTTTTATCAGTCTTTTCCATACTCTAGCAACTGTCTGATGGTGGGATTGTAGATGCAAATAAAGATGAACTACACGCAGTTATAAAAAAATAATTTGAGGTAGTACCACAAAATGAGGAAGAAATGTTCAAATGAGGACATTTGCAGCCGTATTTCATATTTCTGTTTTCCATTTCATTTTCATAAGACACAATATGCAGTAGAGAAGCAGCATGCTCTCTAAGGCGGATTTATAGAACAGGAGCTGGAGCTAATGAGTGACATTCTCTAATTGAATGGGGAAGTTTGTCTAACTGGCTAGTTAACTGAAGGACTATAACACAAGGTCAGAAACTCTGGCTGCCACGGGGGAGTAAGTGAAATGGAAAAGAGGCCAAGAAGACTGACTAAAAGTAAGCACACTATACTTGCTGTGCAGCCTCAAAGTTTCTCTCCTGCCTGACTGGCAGGGCTTGATGTGAGAAGAGTTTGAACTTCAGACCTCGGTCAAAGCTTCTTTTGAACATGGAGATATTTCAGTGTTGGTTGGGGTGCGTATCGAATATTTTCAAATAGCAGCCAGGGGTTTTATTTGTTTCAGCCACAGAAGTTACCAAGTCTTTATGTGAGACAGGCTTTTATTTCTAATTTCCTGTTTAGTAGAAATAGTCCTATTTTGGAAATTGTAACTAAGGCATGCACACTCTAAAAAGAGAATTTTTGAACCAGCTTTACTGAATTGTTTCTATTAGTAACACACAATGTTTATCCAAATTAAATTAACAAGGTAAATTAAGCAGATGCTTTGAATTGAATTTGGAGGTAAACTCAAAACTGGGTCTGTTGTTATCAGAATGAAGCCAAACACTGAGTAGATAATAAAGAATACAGATGCATGTAAAAAAGTGAATATCAAGAAAAAGTTTAATACAGACAGTGAAAACTATATACTCAGTCATTACATGTAAATTCAAGTGCTTCAAGCATTTCCTGATTTGATAATTAGAGCCTGTAGATGAAGAAAACAAAAAATGTGTACCTCAAAACATTACAATATGTCATTTGAGATTGAGTAAATCACGATGTGTCACTGCAGTCACAAACTTCCTGAAGACTGATTTGTCCAGAAGACACTCATGGACACATTGACATCGTCCACAGCAGATTATCAGTGACAGGGATGTGTGTTCACAGAGCGCTGGATCAAAGCAGATTCATCGAACGTCGGCTGACGGACCAAGTGTGGAAGTGGAAAGGTGAACAAACGACATGGATGAGCACAGCCTGGAGAAAAAAAGACCATTCAAGAACCTGTGGACCTTGACAAAGAGTGGACTGAGGATGGAGTCAGAGCATTAGCAGACACCACATAGACACAGTGTCCATGAAAAGGATGACAAGTGTCCCATCATTAGCGTCCAGTTACTCTTGAACCAGAGATATTGTCAAAACCGTCTTATCTGGACAAAAAAGGACAAAAAGAACTCGACCAGGACTCAGTGTTCAAAGCCCTTTGTTGAGAAAAAAGTAAAGGTTTCATTTCATTTGCAGAGTCTAGAGGACAAATGGAGAGACTCAGAATCCAAGTGTCATGAAATGTGGTGTGAAGTGTCCACAGGCTGAGATGATCTTGATTACTAAATTAAATGGAAAATTTGCTTTCAAATGTACAGAGGACTTCTATAGGACTTCTGGACCTCTCAACACTGGTCCAGTTCCTCTTCTCCTTAGACCAGATGACATGGTTCTGATGATGTTTCTGGTTCAGGAGTGTTCATCTTTTCCTTCCAAGGCCTGATGAATTCTTCAGTGCACAAAATTTTTGGCTACGATGAGCAACAGTCATTCATTACTGTGAACGTCAAAGTCTGTCATACAAATTTTGACCTTTAGGAGACATCTTGCGTGACTCAAGCTGCACGATGCCATGACTTGCTTTTCCTTGTTTTCTGACTTAATTACCCACCATGTTGCAATGGTGAATTCTCATCTTAAACATGGCAGAAAGAGCAAAAAACAAAGTCTGCCCATTTGCTTTAGTATGACGTAATAGTGTGTACGTACTTTCTTAGATTCTCACTGTAGCGGTGGCTAAGGGCTAGGCTAACAGTAGCCGCTGGCGGAATGTAGGTTTCAAGGTGAGGGGAACAGTATCTGCTGCTGTCAACCACAGTGGCACTGAAATAGGGTAGCCTTTCGTCCAGCTTTAGTCCAGACAGTACGGAATTTAAATGCCCTGTTTGGCATCCAGCACAACTTCAATCTGGATGTTATTTGTCCTCCTCTGTAGAATTGTACTTCCACACAGCAGGGCATATCGTCCAATACTGTAAGGCTTCTGGTCTAACAAAGGATTGGTAAAAAAGTGACTGGCTGAAAGTGGTGTCAAATGAATATCTGGTTAAAACGTAAACAAGCCTCCATGTGCAAGCTATGTCATCTCATTATGTTGACAGAACGTTAACATGTCAAAATGAAAGACATCATTCAGTGAAAAGAACATGCATTTATTTCAGAAAACAGAAAAGACAGCTTACATTAAGCCTACTGTACTCTCGGTCGATGTTATGTGGATGTTGGCACCAAAGGAAAAGGCTGAATTGACAGGTGTATTAGCACAGACAAATATAAAAGCAGCAGATGAGCCGCAGGTACCTCTTACCTGAAGTTGTTTTTTCCAGAATCTACATTGCCTCAAGATGACAATATATCTGCTGCACAGCTTTATAAAGTCTATCAAGTAACAAAAAAAATCTTTGGATGCAGCCAAAAAAGGGCAGAAGTACTGCAGACAGTCAACTATTTGGAGAGTACACCCCTCACATGTATTCTTTCAGAAATCAGAAATACCACTAAGACAATGTTATGTTAGTGGCATCCACTTGATATGATGCAATTTGTTTGTTCTGTATAATATTTAAGTAAGCAAATGTACTCTCATTCCCTGTAGGAAGATCTTGTGCCAAACTTATTTTAATACAACATTTTGATTTTATGAATGGGCTTATGAAATGAATATGTACAGTATTTGGTTTAAGTGGATGAAGGTGGATTTTGCTCAGGCCAAATTGAAGAATCAGTTAAAATACAGGTGGACTGTTGCGCGCACACACACACACACACACACACACACGCAAAGATAAAGATACTGCAGACAAGTCCTAAAAAGACTGAATCACTGTTTGAACAGTTCTGTTTTCACGAGTTGCAAGGTGAACATTTTTTTCTCATTTGCTTTTGTTTTCTGTCTCTTCTGTTACACACACATCATAGTATATCAGCGATCAACTTGTCTTATGGTGAACAGAGATTCTCTCAATCACTTCATTATAAAATCCCTATCGAGGACAAAATTGCATTGTAGTGGAGAGTACACTAGAGTCCTTCATGTTGTGATTATTCTTGCTTCACTAAATGTTGCAAAGGGTCCTTTTTGGGGCTATGGAAATGGCCACCCGGGGATTTCTGTGACATCGCAGTTATCTGAAAATCCAAACAAGTTCTTGTAGGACCTGGTATCTGAACGAAGGGCCTTTCTTTTTTCCTTCCATCGAATCATTATGTTGATAGTTTCACATTGTTTTAAGAGTTCTTGGATCTATTTTTATATTTATATATTTATATTTTATATTTTGTATTGAAAATGTGACAAAACCTTATTTTTCATGAGTGGTGTTCACACCAAGCATGATAACAATAACTATAACTACAGTGATGTGAGCTTCAACACTGAGGATGATATAGTTCTATAGACAGCTGCTCTGCCTATTACTGATCCCAAAATGAAGTTATCACCTGTTGTAGGATAGAAGTTGAATGCAGATACAAGCTTAAACCTTAAATACACAAGCATAATCATAAGCCACTTCAAAAAGCATCCTTCATTGAGACAATATCTTGATCTCCGTATTTTACCACAAAAATATCCAATAACTCAAAGCAAAATCCTCCTGTACATCTCCAAAAAATTTCCTAGAAAAGATATACAACTATACTTATTTAGGGTTTTTCAGCTGATGTTGTCTTGTGGTCCACAATGGTCATTTTGTCCCGAATCACTTTTTTTTAAACCAAGCAAATATATTTTTATAAGCTAGCAAACGTGTATACAATAAGCCACCAAATGTGTATATATTGATCAAAATATGCACATAATCCAGATAGTAAAAATAAATAAAATAAATAAAACACAATGACCAAACTAATTAACAAAATGAGCAAAATATAGATTATGAACAAAATAATCCACACAATGACCAAAAAAATGATCACAAATGACCAAAATAATCAAAAAACAACCAGATGAACATGTACTCACATAAAACAGTTTAATCTTTAACTTTTTTTTTTTTACTATTAAATGTTCTGTAATTTCTTAATTTCTAAAAAAAAACATGATCTTTGAATTTTCTTGATCATTCTTCAGAATATTATTGTTAATTAACTCAACTTTAAATCACACAATTCATAACCCACTGGGCATAAATCCATGACCCACTTTTGGATCCCGACCCACCAGTTGAGAACCACCTCGGCTTTCATCTTGCTGACCATGATAAGTTTTAAACTTTAGTTGTTTGTCATAACAGGTGTGGATCAACAGTTTATGTTATTATTTAGTTTGTAAAAATAATCACAAAAATGAACAAAAAATAGATAATATATAGTAAATAAGTTTCATCAAAAAAAATGAACAGAATTTCAACAAAATAACTGAAAAAATGACAAGATACTTTAAAGTCAGTTCTGTCAGCTTCATTGTTTGCTGAGGTACCACACTTAGCCTTTGTAGGGTGGTACAGATGTGAATTAGACGATCACCTGTAGAAATCATGGAATTACACATTCAGATTGCCTTTATCATGATTGTACTGCTGAGCATATACAACAAAACTACAGCTGCTTACTCTTGCAAGGTCAAAAAACACAAGGATCAACAATAAACATAACCACAGCACTCACACAATTTAAATAATAAATAAATAGAAAAACAGAATTTAAGATCACAAAATTAAAATCACAAAACAGAATATAAATCACAACAACAGGACAACTACATGCATATTACTTTTTATGTGGCCTGTTTTTGAGAACTGGCCCTTATTTGTTTGTACCACCTTCATTAGAAATCCTGCTCCCAACTGAATCCTGATTTTTATTTTTAAGACGGTGTGTTGGTGTTTTAGCAGGGTTTGTGTTGGCCCACATGTCTGTTTAAACTGATTTTGCTGACCATCACCGGGGGGAAGCAGATCCTCTTCCCTACACAGGGCCAGGAGGGTTGCAAACAGAATGGGAAATCAATAATGTCAATGGGCTGGGCATTAGGAAGGCCAAGTGGTTTTACCAGCCCCTTTGTCATGCTACCGTTTTTGTAAAGCAGTTTGTGGCCTTTTGTTTCTGCGGTCTTCAATTTCCAGACAGCAGATGAAGACAGACAGCTACAGAACAGCGATGAGGACAGAAACAAAGACAGGCAGCCCTCAGACAATCAAACAGGAAGCACATTTCTAACATGTCTTCAGTTTGACAACCTTTCGCAAAAGCTTTCAAGATGTGATTTTTTTTCTCAGCCCATCAGCCCTTAAATTGAACCATACTTGTTTTCTCGACACTGCTGAACACTCTGCCCTTCGCCAAGGAGCTTGGCCAGTATGAGCAGGTCTCCAACATTACACTGGACAAAAAGTAAACCCTTTTTTTTCTGCACTTCTAATGGCTTGTCCTCTATGCCCTGTTTCCAAACAAATATCAGTGTTTTCCAAAAACACCTGCACATTTAAATGTTTACTGCTGTCTAATGAAATGTATCCAAATTTTATCAGTTTGATAAGGTTTAGGCTTAATTTTACATAACATTTGCACCAATTATATTTGTCCAAAAAGGCACAGTGAGGCCCAATTAGTCTATTATTAATACCTGAAATTAAAATTATACTATTTTCTTTGCATATGTATTTAGTGAAATATATGCATTTATATTCAATATAGAACACAATCAGTGTTCTATACTGAAAAAAAAACATAAAATCATTATGACTTTAGCATCAAATTATTCAAACCTCATTAGTGACAGAACAATGAAGCCCAAGGAACATTATTTAAGAAAAACATACACTACTGTATAATTAACTTTGTGCACCTGAATGCAAACAGGTACAGTAGGTGGTGCTTTACAAGGTGCACTTGAACATAGACTAGCAGTCTTAAGTTTGGGAACCCTTTCTCTTTCACTGGTTTTAATTTATTTTTTACTATTTTTCAATTCAATTCAATTGTATTTGTATAGCGCCAGTCATAATCCAAGATTATCTCTAGTACATTAATGCTGTGCAAACTGTGCAAGAACACATATGGAATTATGTACTAAACATCTACCTGATTTGCTGTCAACTGATTTCTGAGGCTGGTTATTGAAATAAACCCTCTACAGCAGGGGTAGATCTTCCTTTCCCGGAACAATTTTCACGAGTGCCAGTTTCATCATAGCATTTGATAGTTTGGCAACAGCACTTGGGAACGCAGTCAAAGTTGTTGAGACTGCCATAATATGAATTTGTGCAGTTCTTGTGGTAACAGTAATGTGGCTATTGACTCTATGCCCACCCTCTATACAACACAAGTAATAGTCTGAAGCACATTAAGAAGGCAAGAAATGGTACAAATTAACTTTTGACAAGGCACACCTGACAAATCATCAAATACTGACGCTTTGTCATATTCCATACTGACACGATATCCCACATGTAAATCTGTGTGTTTGCTGCACTTCCATGGCCATCCTAGCCCCCTTTTACTACTGTAGTATGCTGCATACTCAACACCACAGGGCCACACGTTGCCTAGAGTGTCACATATTCACAAGAATGGGCGCTCTGTGCACCAGTATGTGACAACTTGCAGCATGACGAAGTCAGTATGTGATGACTTGGGCGTGAAAATGTGTTGTCTCAGCATTATCTGCAATATACAACAGAATGACCAGTGTATGTGTTGCACTGCTATCTGTCTCAGACCAAAAAATGTAGCAGGATATCTACACATGGATCTGTGTATCTGGATTTAAGCTATACACTGGTAGGAAATTAGAGATAAGGAGGGTAGGGCAAGGTCCCACTATCTCTCTGACTATTGCAGGCAGTAATGGAAGCATAGCACACACCAGACTGAAAGTGTGAAACATCATTTAAAAGAAAATAGTTCTGTAGACAGCAGTGGACTCATATAAACAAACAGAACTAGTGTAAATAACAACCTCAAAGTTGCACAGTATTGTGTGTGTGGGGTGGGGGGGGGAGGGGGTATGTATACTTTGCAACCCTGAAATTGAAAATACATGCTAAGTGTATTCCTTTCATCACATGCATTCTGAGATTTGACTATTACACGGCACTGGGGATCAAAAAAAAACAAAACAAACAAGAGACAACTGCTTTTACCATGTACAGCTATGAGTAAAATGAGCATGTTTGTTTATTCTAAAAACTACTTGCAACATTTCCACCACTGCCCAGATACAAATATAGTCATTTCAAGATTTATTTTTTTTTTTACTGAAATTGACAACTGTTCTGTATCCACAAAAGTCATAAACTCTAATATTTTGTTGCACTGCCTTTCTCTCGCACATTCACCATGGCATTTTTTTCATTAAGCTTATACACTAGTAGTTCCTTCAGTGGTTTTTCTTTATTTTTTTATTATTTTCAACATTTTACTATAAATTAATACTGAAGACATCCAAACTGAAATGAACAGATGCAATTATGCAATAAACAAAAAAGTGTTACACATCCCAGAACATTTTATTTATATTTTAAATTGCCTCAGGTAACCACATTTTGATTAAATTACAGCTTGTGCACTCCTGACATTCTCATCATACGTATCTACAAGGTGTAGTCAAGGTAAGAGTGATTTTCATTTCACAGGGTTGCCTCGTCAAGAATTAACTTGTGCTATTTCTTGTTATCTCAATGTCCTTTAGAGCATCATTTGCCTTATGCAGAGGAAGGTGGGTAGAGTGGATACAGAGCCCTATTAGTACAACAACCACTGTACCACTGTACCAAATTATCAAAACTGATCTGCTGCTTTGTTTTATCTACTCATTTACTGTCATGCATTTTTTTCTAAAGTTAGGTCCCATGGGTCAAAACCAGAAACGGTGGGATTTAGTATTTTTATGGAGAGGCTATGGTGAAGTCCCACCTGCTTCTTCAACCTTGGCCTTGACAATTAAAACCAATGGTGATTTTTTTAAACATAGCATAATAAATCCCGACCTTGGATTAATGAAACTAAAATATTTTTATTCCAACTTAAATAACACAGTACATACTAATATTTTAACTTTTAACTAAATAAGTTAAAAAAAAAACAATAGATGCCTGATTTTCAGTCATAGCTTTCATGCGTCTTGGCTCTCACCAGTCTTTCACATCACTGTTGGTACTTTATGTCACTCCTGGCTCAGAAATGGAAACAGCTCGGCTCTGTTCGATGGCTTGTGGCCATAAAGCCACTTGATCACATTCCAGAGGTTTTGAGTATGGTTCCAGCCTGAAAATTTAAAATGGGAGAATGAAGTCCCTTTTTAATCTTTTTTCCAGAGTTGTACAGTTACGTTAATTGTCATTCCTGCAAATGTCATTGTCACTTAGCCATATATGTGTCCAGAAAACATCACATTAAGGATCCCGTGGTGGCCTATCTATCAGCCCAAAGAAAGAGGTTAATCTAAATGTTAATCTGAATCTTAATGTCAGTGCTCATTTCCATTCTGCAGCTTCGTCCTGAGTTGCGGTCTGACTTTGCACAATTGTTCACTTTAGACAATTATATTCTTGGATCCCAGTTTCCCTCCATCGAAGTCAAGGTGATTATTACGCTTGACGGCACAGTTAATTTGTACTCCTAAAAAATATCTTCTTTGTCAAAAAAAATTCCTTTTAGCAAACACAGCCAGGTTTTAAGGTCAGCTTTGCAATCTGTTGCCTTTGTTCCACATACACTGCTGCTGAATGATGGTTGGATCTTATTATATTTGAAGGTGAGGTGCTTTTATTAAGAAGCCTTGGAAGAAAATGGAAGATATTTACTTACAGGCAAATAGATAATAGTGTCAAAGAGGTAAAGAGATGAGTGGGTGATGCAAAACTGGAGATGTCAAGGGAAGAGCATCACATGATCACAAGGATTAGATACAAAATAGCAGAAGATTTATATTTTCACTTAGAAATTTCTTGTAATGCAAAAGCAGTGGTTGTTGACATATTATGTTGTAAAATAAAAAGGGTATTATTACAGTATGAATGGTTGGTTTATTTTTTGAGTCAGTTACTTTTCATTTAATATGACATTGTTTGTGTTCCAATAAAGACATAATTGCATGTAGCCGCAGTAGTTTTAATCAGGACATAGCACTTCGTTATACAACATGCTGTGGGCTGCACATGGACATAGTAACACCCTCATGGATTATTAGATACATAGAGGAAGGACCCAGTAACATCTACCCTTCCTTAGTTATCTATTCCCCTTTTTGTATGGTCCCATATCTGTGTGAGCCGTTGGCTAGTAAATAATCAGCCTGATTTATGTATTCAGTGATTTCTTGTGCCCTCTGCAGGGAGCATATGGAATGGTGGCTGTATGTACTTCAGAGGAACTGAAGCTCTGCTAAGTGTGTCACTAATGTGCATGTCAGGACCAGGTTTGTAAATTACCTTTACATTGTAGTTTTGTAATGTGAGGAGCATGCTCTGTAGATGTTTGGGTGCACTCAGGAGTTGCTTGTTGAAGATGGAGACGATTGGCTCGTGGTCTGTTTCAGCAGTAATCTCTTCCCTGCCAAAGGGATAATGGTGAAAGCGCTGGCATGCAAACACAATTCTTAAGTACTCCTTCTCAATTTGTGCATAGTTTTGTTCAGTTTGTGTTAATGGACGGAATGCAAATCTAACTGGTTGGCCATCTTGCAGGAGACAGCATCCAAGTCCTGTCTGGTTTGTATTGTTCTGAATTGTAACTGACACGGTTACATCGAAGTACTGTACTTTAATACCGGTGATGTAGTGACCAGCCACTTGATCTCTTGAACTGCTGTTTAGGCCAGACATGGGCAAACTATGGCCCGATGGGGCCATTTAACACAGCCCGCTGAACTGGTCCAACAAAAAAAAAATCAAAATTATTCAATTATTTCATCTTTTCCCTGCAATGCAATGTATTCTTCCTGGGTACTTCTTTCACGTCCGTTTTGACCCTTGCTTCTTTCATGTCCGCTTTCCCTTGTATAAAAATGATGATCTTTAATTCGCTTTCATTTACCTGTTGCCATTTGAGCCCTACTGTAAAAATGAGCAGACTGAAGAAAAGGAAAGTGGACAGTGAGTGGTGAGTGTTTAATAAAGAGTGGACAACGAAATATTTTTTCACCAAAGTCAGATCGACGGCTGTATGTCTGATATGCCAAGAAGCTGTTATGGTTTTCAAGGAATACAACATTAGCCGTCACTTTGCCATGAAGCATGCAAACTATGCTATCAAGCAGTCAACGCAAGAACGGGCGGCGACTGCACAGAGGTTGGTGGCTAATTTACAGACTCAGCAGAAGTTTTTTCACTGACAAACTGCAATGCAAGAGTTGAGTACCAAGGCAAATTTTTTGCTGGCATTTAAATTGACAAGGCTAGCAAGCGAGTTTTTGAAAGAATGCATGGTAGAGACAGCAGGTCTCTTGTGTCCGGAGAGCAGAGGCAAGTTTGAAAAAAGTAGTTTATCACACAGGACAGTGACTCGCCATGTGGAACTGATTGATGAAGATATATTGTGCGAGTTAAACAAAAAGGCGGAGACCTTTGAGTTATATTCACTTGCGCTGAATGAAAGTAGTGACATAAAATACACTGCTCAGCTCCTAATTTTTATCCAAGGGATAAACGACAGTTTGGAGATAACTGAGGAGCTTTTGAGCATGGAGTCACTGAAGGGGAAAACGCGAGGACAGGACTTGTATGAACAGGTGTCCGCTGTCATCGAGAGAATGAAGCTACCTTGGAGTAAACTTGCCAGTGTCACCACAGATGGATCATCAAATTTGACGGGAAAATACATCGGACTGCTGAAAAGAATCCAGGATAAAGTGAAAGAACAAAACCCTGAACAGGATGTTATTTTTCCTTCACTGCATCATTCATCAGGAGTCTCTGTGTAAGTCTGTATTGCAGCTAAATCATGTCGTGGATCCAGTTGTAAAACTTGTCAACATCATACAAGCAAGGGGACTTCGTCTTCGTCAGTTCGTTATGTTCCTGGAGGAAACCGATGTGGATCACCAGGACCTACTTTACCATTCTTGTGTCCGCTGGTTAAGTTTGGGGAATGTGTTGCAATGAGTGTGGGAGCTCAAAGAGACCATTAGCTCATTTTTGGAGTTAATGGAGAAATCCGAAGAATTTCCCGAGCTGAGTGACGTGAACTGGCCTCGTGACTTTGCGTTTGCTGTGGACTTTTTGTCACACATGAATGAGCTGAACATGAAGCTACCGGGGAAAGATCAGTTTGTGCACAACGTGTACATGAATGTAAAAGCCTTCAATTCCAAGCTGATTTTATTCTCCAGAAAATGTCAAACAAATCTTTTGCTCATTTCCCCACACTAGCCATACAGAAAGAGGCCACCCGAAACATGAAGAAATACTACAAATTGCTGGACAACCTGCACAGAGAATTCTGTCGGTTCTCGGACTTTGAAAAAATTGACAAGTCACTTCTGCTGGTGTCCCGCCCCCTGTCACAACCTCTGCAGGACGGCACAGAAGATGCTTGTGTTGTTTGGCTCAACCTACATGTGTGAGCAGACATTCAGCGTCATGAACATCAACAAAGCCTGTCACAGATCCAATTTAACTGACCAGCACCTCAGATCTATCCTGAGAACTGCTACAACAAAACTGACTTCAGACTTCGATGCACTCACAAAAAAGGGAGACCAATTACACTGTTCCCACTGAAATTGGTGAGTTTTTCTACTGTTATGAAAAAAAAATGCAAATGAAAAGTTTGAAAGTGCTCTTTTATTTAAGCGCGCATTTATGCACAGCAGTGGAACAGAAAATGAGCAGTGCAGAAATGTTTGAGATTGTGTATTTTGTTGGGTAACAATATGTTTTGAATGTTGAAAGTGATATCATTAGTCTTTTTTCAAAAAATGTTGATTTTTTTTTTACTTTGCGCCTTCAATTGAAACTTATTAAAAACAGATGCAATCTCCAGGTTTGATAGATCACTGTATGTGTGCTGTTTTCATCTATTTACATTTTCTCCTCCCAGTATTGTGCCAAATACTGTGTAAATGCCACATCTTGCATATTCATTGATGTAATACCTGGATGAGAGCATTTGAAAGGCGCAGTTTTCACTGCACACTGTTAGTAAATCGGGTTGTACATTTATTTGCGTGTGCTTACTGTGCTATGAGGTTTGCACACTACACGCAATGCTTTAGTATATCTGGCCCAAACACTCTATCCAAATGTTCCTGCCCCTCTTTCAAATTTTAGAACCCATTGTGGCCCCCCCAGCCAAAGTTTGCCCATCCCTGCCAGCCAGTCAAATAGCACATCCTTGTCCAATAGTCTTTGCAGTGGTTCACAAATTTCTATCTTTCAAATATGACATTTGTCTTGGGTTTGAAATAGCCACCTAGTGCATCAAGTATAGCTTTTATTTCCACCTGCTCCTCCACCGACAGATTTAAGTTGTTTGTAGACATGGAGGCATTTGCTGCCCATCACTCTTCTCAATGTCGCTGCCTTTACTTCCTTTGACTTTTCGGCTAAACCAGATGCTAAAGAATAGTCCTCAAATTCTGCTCTGAAATTGTC
>JAQQAE010010782.1:0-13919 GCA_029823295.1 Pseudamia nigra | reverse complement strand
GGGTAAGTGTTTACACTAACAACATGTCATGTGACTTTGTTTGACACTGTGTGGTGAAGTTTTACCACATCAGTAAGTTAGCGGCTAGTATTAGCTTCCCATGAGTCCACTGGCATGAACGCTTCATAAGCCCCCCTGCTGTTCGTCCAAATATGTTCACATCCTGTTTTTGGCTCCATATGTCGTCCAGGAAGTGACAACCTGATTGACCTCAAAACGACCCTTCATAAACTAATGGATGACGTCACGGTGACTTTGTCCAGTTATGTATACAGACTATGATTCATATATACAGACTATGATTAATATACACAGACTATGATTCATATATACAGACTGTGATCCTAACCTGTGGAATGATCTGCCTTTGTACCTCAGTCAGTCTCCTTCACTGTCCATTTTTAAAACTTGTCTTAAAACCCACTTTCACTCCTCAGCCTCCGATTCAGCAGGAGACATTGATTTTATTTGCTCTTATTGGTTTATTGCATGGATTTTATATTATTTTGTATTATGTGACCTTTTATTGTGTCAGCTGTACTTTTAGTTGTATTTCGTTGTTTTTATTTATTTTTTTATTGTGCTATTGCTTGTTTTTTAATGGATTAGATCTTATTTGTCCCTGATGTACAGCACTTTGTTTCAGCTGTGGTTGTTTTTAAAGTGCTTTAGAAATAAAGTTGATTGATTGATAAAGTAGGTTTATGCACCAATTTACGTTAAAAATGCTCCTACTGATGTGGCTGTTTTTTATTGACAGAAAAAGAAAGTCTGTTAATAGATGCGACAAAACAAAATTGAAGTGCTGACGGTCACCGTCCCCACAGTCACTGTCCATGCAGTCGCGCTCCCCGCAGTCGCCATCCATGTCTTTTTGTTTTTGATTTGATTAAAAATCAATAATCATATAATCATTATGTTTTACTGAGAAGATGTTTTTCATCTTAAATGTGAGTAAGAGTAAAAAGTCCAAAAAAACAAACTCAGAAGTACCTGGTAGGGTCTCCCAAGGCAAATATGGTCCCAGGTGATGAATCAGACTAAGAGTGATTCATTAGACCCTTATGACTATGTCTTCCTGTGGACCCACCACGGGCAGGAAGAGTCATAAGGGTCCGGTGCCGTGTGGTTTGGGTGGCAGCTGAAGGTGAGGGTCCGAGTAGTTCAATACCTAGTTGCCAAAACTGGCTCCAACTAGGAGGAGGCCCTGGGGCAGACCCAGGACACACTGGAGGGACTATGTCTCTTGGCTGGCCTGGGGTCCCACCACAGGAGCTGGAGGAGGGGGCTGGGGAGAGGGAAGTCTGGGCTTCTCTACTGAGGCTGCTGCCCCCGAGACCCTGACAAGAATAAGCAGATGATGGATGGATACTCAAGTACATGTAAAGAAGTAAATGTACTCGAGTACTACCCACCTTTGGACATGGTGTCTGGGTATATTTGACCTGTCCAGCTGTTTTCGGTTACTAGTAAAGGTTCAATGGTTGCCATGGTGCAGAATGATGAATCATACTGAAGAACGTGATCATTTCGATTTGAACTGAGCTGTTGCTTTAATTCATTGTATGTGGACATAAAAAAGACCCATGAAACCGTCCCCAGCGTTTCTGTGGCCTTGTGTTAATCTTCAACCTATAGAGCAGTGCATTATTAAATCCCTTACACCCATCTTTGGTTTGCACAAAGCTGCGGTGTGATCCTGTTGAGATGGGATTTGGAGACAGACTTGGATTTGTTATCCCACATGATTCCTTGTGGGGTTTGTCTTTTTTTTATTCTTTCTATCCAGACAATGCAGGCCTGGTGCTGATGTCGCAGCATATCTCTCCAGCTTTTTTTCCCCTTTTTTTTTCTTGAATTGTGGATTGGCTCAGGGTGGCTTAAGACCGGCTAATCCTCGCTGACAGTTAAGTAATTATTGCAGAGGCAGACTTTGCCCAAGACACTGTGTATTGAATGAGGACTGAGGTCGCTATTGACAGGAGATGGAGAATTCTATTTTTAAGAGTGTGAGAAAATGGACACTCCAGGCTCACGCCTCCTTGGCCAATTTAAAGTCTGATCATTTGTTGTGAATCATATGCATAGATTGTGTAAGTCTGTTAGAAGCAAAAAACTCTCAATCAGGATTAAATGTAGAGGCATCTTTAAAATGTGCTTGAAGAAACCTTAAAATACCTGATTAAGACTGAAGGAGCCTCTGAAGCACTGTAAAACTGGAGCGTTGTTCCAAAACACTCAGTAACACCGGAGGCTTTTCTCAGAGACGTGACAGAAATGACAACGTTCACCAGAACCAGGACAGAAAACGAGACGACTGCTGATATCGATTCAGGAGGGAAGGGAAGGTGTGGAGACGGCGGACTTTACTTTCATATGGGCTTTAAATGAGTCACGTTATGTGGTTGATGGTTTGCACCATCAGTTTACTGTTCATGCAGAGGAGGAGCTGCAGATGACAGGAGGGAGAAGATACCAGACAAGAGGAAAATCTACGAGAATACAATAATATGTCAACAAAATGGATAAGGAAATAAACAACAAATGACAAAAATATTTCCCGTAATTAACACGTAATGAACAATTTAACTAAAGAAAAGTGACAAAAAAATCAGAAATATCAACAAATATCAACAAAAATTAAGAAGATAATCTGTTAAGGGAACAAATGTAAAAAAGTGCAAACATGTTTAACAAAAACAAAACATTATAAAAATGAACAAAATATTGATGAATAAGGAAAAACAACAAAACAAGTCACAAAATGAAGAAAATTTAAGAAAACAAACAAAATATTTAAAAAAACATCAAAGACTTATTCAAGAAAGTGAACGAAAAATGCAAACATTGACCAAAATGAACCAATATTAACAAAAATAATCAATAATGTTTTCAAGAAAAGAACAGAAATGAACCAAATCATTACAAAATGAACAAAAACTTAATTGAAATACATTAAAATAAAACCAAAATGAACAGAAAGATTTATGAAAAATGAACAAACTCAGCATTAAAATGAACATAAAAAGGTAAAAATATATAAATAACTCAGTAAAACAAATAAAAAAAGGTTTCTAAAATGAGTCGTCATAATAAACATGACCCAGAAAACCTGAACCATCTGAAGGGAGGAGGGGTCTCCTCATCCTGAACCCGTGCATCTGTCTCCTAATGTAGATAATTGAAATGTATTACGTTATTGCTGAAAAAAAAAAAAAAAAAACATGAGTCAAATGAAACAAAAATCAATAGTAATAAACAAAATCTGTCCAATTGAAGTGTGGATTTAATTGAATTATCTCTAACTATCTAACTATCTCTTTAAAACAGTCACCTCAAAAACAAAATATCATCAAATAAAAATAATAATAAATACTCCACAAAATGGAAAAAAAATACTTAAAAAACACACAATACTTACAAAACACACAAAATAATCAAGAAAATGAAAAAAGTGTATAAAAAATTAGCAGAATGTTCAAGAAAGAAATAAAGAAAATGATCACCAAAAAATCAACAAACATAAATAAGCAAATGAACAAGCACGAAAAATATTCGCCAGTAACAAACATAGACAAACTATGACACAAAATTTAAGAAGGTGAAGAAAATATTGAATAAAAGGACAAAAAAATAAATATACTGTAGTCTAGAAATGAAAAAAAAAACATATGACTAAATGAATAAAAATGAACAAATAATCAATAAAATAATTAATAAAATGTACAAAAAGCAAAAAATGAAGAAGATGTTAAAGAAAGTGAGTTTTGGGTCCAGTCATAAAGTTATGTTTCATCTGGTGAATATGTGAATATGTCATGTACAATAAATACAGGTTAAATAACCTTAAATAAAAAATAAATACAGTGTAGTATATATATCCCTGATTCCAAAAAAATTGGGTCTTGCAATTCTCAAACATTTTATCATGACAAGGAAAATATTAAAGGAGTGTTTCAGAAATGCAAATCATTTCACTTAGTGTTTTATTTACATACAGACTTTTTTGTGCATCATTTCAATCTGTGCATGTGATAAAGTTATCAAACCCTCTGTCTCCACATTTTGCCCATAGATCAGGGGCGTGGCTGAGTGGTTCTGGTCCAATCACGAGGCTGCGTGAGGTAACTGAACATATCAGACTTCCTGTGTGTCATCGATCACACGTCCAGCCTCGGGCGCGTGTGAACGGAGCAGCGCTGCTTCCTCCCACAGGCCATATTGTTGGAGCGGTGGTGTCAGTTTAGCCTGATGGATGGTACGTATACAATGTGATTTCGGATTCATTCCGTCTGTGGTGATGGGAGGCGGCGGCGGCGGCGGGTTTTGTGTCTTTAATGGTTGTACTGAGGATTCAGATGAAATATAATGTTCCACGCAGTGTTTATTCAGTGTGGGAGGCGTTTACAGTCGAAAAGCATCCACACACAAAAGGCTTGATGGAATATGTGAGTTTTTCTGTGTGTGTGTGTCACAGTGTTTGTAGGTTTGCTCTGAACACTGTTCAGCAGCAGGGGTGGCGGCATTAAAAACAGGAAGATAAAAAACAAACCTGATAGAGAAATGAAGACAATAACGCAGGAAACAGAAAGTCACAACAGTTTTATCAAGAAAATATAAAATAATAAACACAATGGTGAAGAAAATGAATAAAAATGAACATATTATCAAGAAAACAAACAAAATAATCAAGAACTTGAACAGAAATTAAATCAACTATGAAGAAAATGAACAACAAATAATAAAATAATCAGGGTGGGGGGCAAATGAAGAAAATGAATAAATGTCCACAGAATTATTTTAAAAAATGTATAAATGAAGAAAAATCCTTCATAATAAGCAAAATACAAAGGAAAGATATGCTCTGAAAATGAACATTAGCTTGACATCATGGATGAGATCATGGTCATGACATGGATCATCGTCTGAATCCAGCAGATTTGCAAAGGATTCTTCACCAATGTGAGACACAAAAACCACAAATAAAATCATCATGGAAACTCAGTTTGGTCCAGATATGGACAATATTGGGGATATTTTGATCCAGATTGATGACACTTACAGGGGTGAAGGAGAAAAATTTAGTGTCAGGTAGTAAATAAAGCGATAGACATGAAACTGTCGTGAACGTCTGTGATTCAGTGACGTTTCCATGGATTTGACATGTTTTCAACATTTACGGAGCTTGATGCAGAAGAAAACCACCATGATAGAAACACAGTGGTCCCTCGCTTCTCGCGGGGATTATGTTCTAAAAATAACCCACAACAGGCGAAATCTGCAAAGTAGATTCCTTTGGAAAAACTCGCTCCGGATAATGCATGATTCACACAACGAACGTGATGCCCGAACGGATTAAATTCGTTAGCCGGGGCACCACCTGTAAAACCCCTCACCACACACTTTACACACTATTCTCAGACATGCATTAACATTTTCTCACATTTCTCTCTTATTTAAACACTCTCAAAATTCAAACCTTCAGAGATTTTAACGATCAACCTACAAAGCTGGACACATAAGAAATCATTAATAGTGACTCACGTGTCTCAGTTCCTCGGATCGCGCCTCTTCATCCTGGCGTCGCTCTGCTGTAGCGCCTTTTTCCAACGAAGGCCTTCCTCCGTCGACATTGTGGGTTTTTGTCGGAGAGAAAACTTGCAAACATGCAGCACTTCAGAGTCACACTGCTAGCGATCGAATGTTTTGTGTAAGTTTGGTGAACTGAACGCATTCTGTACAGTACAGTGCAGGGTTCCCCAACCCCTGGGTCAATTGTTACCGGGCTGCACAGAAAGAATACGTAACTTAGAATTATTTTTACTTATTATCTGATTCTGAACGGTGTTTTATTTTGAAAAATTACCGGATTCTCTTTGCCTTATTGTCTTACCTACATCCGCTGCCATCTTAAACAGGCTGCGTCAGCCGAAAACACATAATACATTACCGCTAACTTGAAACCCTAAAACTAGCAAAATGAACGAAAACAAATGTCTTTGGAAAGTTTGTTTGTGCAGGGTAAAAGAGCCAGCGAGGAGACAGAAGAAGAGCCGACGACTTCAAAGACAAACAAAGCTGTATTTAACAGACGATATCACGATCCGACTGGAAATATGAATTTATTACAATACGTTGTTTCCATGCACTGACTCCGCTCTGTATAATATGCGGCAACCGGTTCTAATGAGGCAATGAAGCCTTCAAAACTGCTTCACCACTTGGAGACCAAGCATCTGCATTAAAAGACAAGCCTTGAAGTGTGAAGCAGGATTTTCTGCAGTGACAGAAACCAAACAAAATTACGCAACAGACTGGACATAAGCAACACACTTCGGGTGTCATCGTCTCCCGTTACGCCTCCATGGGTCCAGTTGCAGAGAAACAAGTTCAGGCTCCCACTGATTCAGCGTCATGGTGAGTTGTATTTATCATGCACTTTATATTTGCTCTTGTGGTGAATCTTATGTTGAAACATGAAAATTGCGCTAAAAAAATTCACGAAATAGTGAGGCCACAAAAGGTGAACCGCGATATAGCAAGGGACCACTGTACTATTTGTGGTGAATAACTTTTAAGCTACTGCTCCTTGAATCGTCACACCTCCTCACCATGGTGGAGGGGTTTGTTTACCTGACTGATCCTAGGAGATATGTTGTCAGGGGGTAATTCTCTCCTGGTAGGGTCTCCCAACACAAACTGGCCCTCGGTGACAGGTCAGATGAAGACTGATTCAGAAGATCCTTAAAACTATGTTTTCCTGTGGACCCACCACCTGCAGGAAGGGTCATAAGGAGGTCTGGGTGGTCCAATCCCCCATTGCCAAAACTAACTATAACTGGAAGGAGGCCCTGGGGCAGACCCAGGACATGCCAGAGGGATTATGTGTCTCGGCTGCCCTGGGAATGCCTGGGGTCCCCCCAGAGGAGCTGGAGGAGGTGGCTGGGGAGAGGGAAGCCTGGACTTCTCTGCTTAGGCTGCTGCCCCCGAGACTTTGACCAGGATCAGAGGAAGATGATGGATGGATGGAACTTGACCATGTGTGTAACTCTATCATTTGCTTCATTGCTGTGTCCCGTCACGTCGTCATGGAGACAGTGAGCTGCCTTTGTGGGGGTCTGTGCCCTCTGAGGGTCCCAGGACCTCAAAGATGGACTGACACAACAAAAACCTACATGTACAGATACAATAATGAATGTACGATGACAGACATAACGTGTCATATAGTGAGTAAATGTGTGATCATTCCTTCTGCTGAACTGAATGTTACATGATTCTAATGGTTTAACTGATCCAACTGTAAAGAAGGCGTCGCTGGGACTTCTCTGGACTCAAAACGCATCCACGCACAAGAAAAAAATAAAGAACCTCGTCTCCTCAATAGAATATTTGAGCTCTTTCTTCTTTGTCGGTGAAAAGTGCCTCTTTTTGGCTAATCACTGCCAATCAGCTGCAAACACTATTCAACCGCGGGCGCAGAAATCTTATCTACTCAGACAATGGCTGTGTGATTTCTAAAACACTCCAACACTGGAGCACAATGCCTGTCAGAGCTCAATGCAACGCGCTGAAATGAAATTCACATTCTATTTTCCTCTTCCCACCCCTGTTGTTTCCGCCGTGCCAGGGATGATGATGTATGTTTTGGGGATGTTGGAGAGAGTCGACGTTTTGGCGAGCTGGAGGCAGCCTCCCGACGAGACGGAAGCTTTCTTCTTCTGAAAGGAACATGATGGGGAGCACTTATTCTTCTGCCGTCCTGTCAGCGCTGCGTAGTCTCGCTTCGTCTCATTGGCAGGCAGCTCACCTTCCTTTTCAGCGGTGTTAAGCCTGTTCCGGCGCCGACGCACGAGTAGCCGAACACTTTGAAGAGGATTGTCTTCTTTTATCCTGCAGTTTGAGTGAAATCGAAGAAGAAGCAGTTCCGCACAATCGGGCCCCGGGCTGAGAGCAGTGTGACGTAGGCGGTCGCCTGGAGCGCCACCGCGACACGTGCCAACAGGATGTTCAGATGTTTTTAACAGTCCTGTGCAAAAACACCAGGTTTAGAATATTTACCAACACATCACTGCAACCGGGAAAATGAAGGGAGCGGTCCCTGAACGCAGCATCGCAGGGAAACTGAAAACCTCCTCATGATTTCCTTCATGTTTTCTTCTGACTTTTAGGATTATTTCATACATTTTTTGTTCATTTCTTGTTTTTTTTAAATATCTTGCTCGTTTTCCCCTCGTTTGTTTCTGTAGTTTTTCCGTCTTTTTCTTTTGTTTATTTTGTTTGTGGTTTTGATTCTCTCATTCTCTCAAATGTTTTTTGTCAATTTTGCTTCTTATTTTGTTCATGTTACTTGTTTACTTGATAATTTGTTCATTTTGAGAAATCCGAGTGCAAACCAAGTTATTTAAACACTCTCAAAATTCAAACCTTCAGAGATTTTAACGATCAACCTACAAAGATCCTATCTGAAAATACTAAGTGAATAAATTTTTTCATGAGTCATCATGGTCTCAAACATTTTATTTGGATCCTCTAATAAGTGACATGATGATCCACCTTCAACTTTTTACTCTGTTATAAACATATTACAGCAAATAATCCAACAAATCACTGCCGTGCTGGGGTTTGATTGACATGTCGTTGTAGCAACAGTTCACTAGTGAAGTCGGACTGATTCAGAGCTTCATATGTTGTACTTATTCAATATGTTGAATAACCCAGGAAAATGATGTGCTTAACATGATATAGTGTGCTATTGTGGACACGGTTTGAGGATCCAGCGTAGTGACACCAGAACCAGGCTGAGAAGAAGACGCTGACATCGTGCTCACTCACAACGCTGCAAAGTTCATGTGAACTATCTGTCGTTGGAAATTTTTAACATGTCCAAAGTTTGCGACACTGAGCGTCATCTGTTTGTAAACCAGCTGAAACATGAATAACAGCACCCATAAACCTACGCCTTCATTTTTCAGATGGAGTCATTAAACGACGCAGTGGGAGGGGCTTAAGACTGAACAACAGCTGCTTCTTCTGTCTTCTTCAGTTTGCAGGAGATCGTATCGAGCACATTATCTGATTCAACTTACATTTACGTTTTGTTTAAATGAATGTGAATAATATTGAAAAGATATTTGGTTCATATGGCACAAGAAGGCGATGACATTCTTTTGATCAGGAGCGTTTTGTGTTTAAAACCTGGAGGATACGTCGCACTGATGTTGGTTTTCACGTCACAGCCTCGTCAAGACTTCATTTGTGATTTGTTGTGCTTTTGATGATCAGTCGTCTTGTGTAGATGAAGGGTGGATACAAAGCCTCATTAGTGCTATTACAACTACTGTACAAATCCATTTTATGACAAGAAACACTTATGTAAGTAAGTTTTTCAGTTTTTCAGTCAATCTGAAAAACTGTCTGTTGAGGACGTCACAGGACAAGAAGAGCATTTAGTAGAATTAGCATCTGTTGCTCTGGACCAAAAGTCATTTAAAATGTTCAGCTGTTCTGAGGTCAGATTAATATCTCAGTCCTTTTGAAATCCAGAGCAGACGCTTGTGTTTCTGGATGCTGGTCACATATGTTCTCTTCTTTAGATGATAGTGTTCCCTGAGTCCATGCACTGATTTCCAGTAGAGAATCATGTCTGTTTTTAATGCAGTTCCACCTGAGGACCCCATGATCCCCAGCATCCAGCTTGACCTTTCTCCTGAATCTTTTGATGATATGATTCCCTGTACACGGTGGATCTTCAAAGTCTGACACATTTTACATTGAGGGACATTTTTCTGAAATTGTTCCACAATTTGTAGACACAGTTCATCACAGATTGATGAATTTCTGTCCATCTTTACATCTGAGACTACATTCACACTGCAGGTCTTAATGCAGGTCTAAATTCAGATTTTTTGCTGAAATCCATTTTTTTTTTTTTTTTTTGCATGGTTGTTCACATCATGTTTTAAATGTGACATCCATCAGATTCCAGTGTGAACAGTCAATGACGTGACCTGCATGTCACATACAGACACTGTGTTTACAGAAGTAAATATGATGCTACACAGCTCATCGTGTGTGAATCAGTTTTGAAGTTGTTTTGCAGTCGGAGTCGACAAAATTATGACCAATGTTTCCGAGTGCATTGTTTGCTTGTGATTTTGCCGCATCCACTTCCTCCAGCACAGATGAAGTCAGATGAAATGTGACATGAGTATCCAGAAGGAATTGAAGGATGGTGCGATGGGGGATGGTGGGATGGGAGGATGGGAGGATGGGAGGATGGTGGGATGGGAGGATGGGAGGATGCGAGGATGGGAGGATGGTGGGATGGGAGGATGGGAGGATGCGAGGATGGGAGGATGGGAGGATGCGAGGATACGAGGATGATAGGATGGGAGGACGGTGGGATGGTGGGATGCGAGGATGGGGGAGTAGAAGCACTTGTCCATGTAGAAAACACATCCTCCAGTCGTCTCCAACGCAGCCGATATTACAGCCTGCTTCTGATACGCAGCTGATTCCATTAAGCTCAAAATAAAAACAATTTCTGCGTCTCAGCGTGACTGAAAGACTCATATTAAAGGCTTCAATATTTTATGAGATGTAACTGATTATAAGAAAGTGGTGGGATCGTCACCGTGGCTCCACTCAAGTGTTTTTTCCTGAGAACAACAGTCGACAAAATGAAAACAGTTTAAATAAAAAGACATGGATCAACAAATAACAGACAAAACCAAGTGAAATGAATGAAATACTCAAAATAATCAACACAGTGAATAAAAATGAAAACAAAATGAACATGATAGTCCACAAAAAGAGCAAATTAAACAAGAAAACAAATAAAAATGAATGTGAAAGGAACAAAACTGATGGAAGGGAAGATAAAAAAAAATAAACACAACATTTGGAACATTTCACAAAATATTCAAGAACGTGGACAGAAATGAGAAAGTAGTCAAGAAAATGAGGAAAAAATATGAAAAACCTTAACAAAATTAACAAATCAGTCACCGTGGACAACACAAATGAATCAAAAATGAGCACAGCTGTCGACAAAATGAGCAAAGTAATAATTATAATGACTTTATTTCTATAGCACAAAACTCAGTGCAGCGTACGATGCACAAAAGAACAACCAGTCACCAAACAACACAAACGGGTTGGAATAACAGGGGGGAGTAAAAGAAAAGTAAAAATAGAATAAAGAGAGAAAAGACAAGATGAACAGAAACAAAAGAAGATAAAGCAAAAGGAGACGAAGAGAGAAAAGAAAGAGAAAACACTAAAAAGAAAGAAAGAAAGAAATCCAAATAACATAAAAGCAACTGATTAAAAAGAGATTTAACCCTTGTGTGGTGCTTGGGTCAAATTGACACTTTGTCATATATTTGTAAAGAGAAAATGTGTCGTGTTGAAAAACAAAGAAACAAAATCATGACCAAAATGAACAAAATACTTAAAAATGAAAACAATGAACAACATTGACAAAAAAAGGATAACTTCTTTTCATACTGAACAAAAATAACCAAGAAAATGAGCAAAATTATTCAGAAAATGAAACAAAATAATCATCAGTATCAACAACACTGCACAAAAAGAAGCAAACTATCCACGAAATGAACAAAGAACAAGAAATTGAACAAAAATAACCAAGAAAATGAACAAATGTAAAGGAAAAATGAACAAATGTGAAGAAAAATGAACAGTTGTCCTGCAAAACCAACAAAGTAAGCAACAAAATGAACCAAAAAAATAAGCAAAAAGAAAAAAATCAAGTAAACAAGCAAAAATGAACAATATGATGAAGAAATGGAGCAAAACAAGGTGAAAAAATAAATGAATAAAATAAGCCACAAAAATGAACAAATCACCCAAAAAAAAGCTTAAATGAATCTGTTCTGTGATATAAAGTTACTCACTACCTCAAGTATTTTATTTATGAGTACCCGTACTTAGACTTCCTTTGACTCCAGTACTGATTCTACTCCCTGGCGTTTCCACATGACACAGCTTCTCTTTACAAATATATGACAAAGGGTCAATTTGACCCAAACACCAGACGAGGGCCAAAAGCAGTTGAGGAGCTGAAGAGTCACAGTGTTGGCTCAGATGCGCACAGAGGAACCAGACCTTAATGGGTTTAAAAATGGTCTCCAAATTGATGGACAGGAAGCCGACGTCAAGCAGACAGTGATGTGACGTCGTCTGGTAAAACCAGCGAGAAGACGAGCTGCCGCATTTTGAACCGGTCGGAGGCAGCAGAGTGATTTATGGCTGATTCCGGAGACAATGGACTTACAATAATCTAGTCCAGAGGTGATGAATGCATGAATTACATGTTCAAAGTCAGATTAAGGGAGGATGGGTTTGAGTTTGGATATTGACCTGAGATGGTGCAGACGGGACTGATTTGACGCGTGGTTCGAAAGTTAGATTGGAATCAAATGTAACTTCGAGGTTTGTGGCTGTTGATTTAACGTTGGACCGAGGTTATTTGCGAGTTTGCTGATGGAGTGCGATGAGCTGCATCATGAATCTTCTGACTTTGAATTGTTGAGCTGGAGGAAAGTCCAACGGTTAATATCTTATCGGCAGTTAAAATCAGCAGCTTGACCTCTGGTATCAGCAGGTGTATCAGCAGCATGTCGTCAGCATAGCATTGGAAGGACACATTATGATGCTGGACAATGTGTGCGAGAGGGAGTGTTACAATCCAGGTTCCGTAGGTGTGGGTTTCAGCTCAGGGAGTCACTGATTGACATTTTGGAGGATGCGGGCATGGTTTGTGAACTCTTTGTCATCAGCTGCGGGGAATATGAGCTGATAAAGCAGCCGATGTGACGCAGCTGTGAAACAGACCACGTTGGAGACTGATGAAGTAATCAGGAAAGAGACGCCGACAGAACAGGTGGAGAATCCAGAGAGGAAACAAAGCTGAGAGAACCGAACAACATCGACCTACGGACAGAGAATCAAACTTCTAAGAGCACACTAACACTTTTGTATATATTCACCTTAAAAAACTCTGAATGACAACCAAGCGACCCAAGAGCGGGTTGGCCATTCCATCAGAACAAAGTACACAGACCACCACACAGACAGACTCCGTGGATGTGATTCGCTGGCTCCATAAGCAGATGTGTGGGGGTGAGTTTGAATGAATGAATGAATGAATGAAACTTTATTTATAGTTTGGCAAAAACACACCTTGTCCTCCGATAAACACAAACACATCACCCAGGGCTAGTATAGAACACAACTCAAGTTCTGTACCTACATGTAAGGGTCTGGTGAAGGATTAGTTAGGATTAGGGGCTGCCTTGGGAGCTTAAAGAACTGATTCATAGCTAAGCTAGCTGAATCTTCTTGTAATGGGGAGCATATAATAGAAAATAAAATCAGGCCTGAAATAGAACCTTGTGGTACATCACAGGCAATGTGAGCTTTTGTAGAGGAGTAATTACCTGTGGTGACCGCAGAGGTTCTGTTTAAAAAGTAAGAACAAAACCAATCAAGTGCAGTGTCATTCATGCCAACACGATTTTCTAATCATTCAACTAAAATGTTATGGTCCATTGTGTCAAATGCTGCACTTCAATCTAAAAGGACTGAAACTGCACAAAACTGTTAAAATAACTGAGTCTCGACCATAGTCTGTATATATTAAGCATAGTCGGTATATAGAGCTGAACAAAGTGACCGTGACGTCATCCACTAGTTAGTGAAGGGTCGTTTTGAGGTAAATCGGGTTGTCACTTCCTGTACGACATATTGGAGCCAAAAACAGGATGTGACCATATTTGGACAAACATGTGGGGGCTGGTGGTGCTGCAGGTCCTGTTTAAATGTTTTTCACAGTATATGTTGGTGTTTTGATTCACTGCTGCTGCTCACTCCTTTTTCCCTGTGTTTCAGAGAGTCCT
>JAQQAE010010781.1:0-13919 GCA_029823295.1 Pseudamia nigra | reverse complement strand
TACCAAAAAGAAATCAAATAAATTAAAAAATCAACTTAAGAATCAAGTAAATGATCAAAATGAATATGCTGAATAAAAATGAGCAAAAATTTACAAAAATAATCACAAAAATGAACAAAATCAGTGAGAAAATGAAGAAAGTACCTTTATGAAAAGTAACAATATAATAAGGAAGTTGAACAAAACAAACGCATAAAATGAGCCACAAAATAAACAAAAATGATCAACATAATCAAGCAACTTAACAACAATTAACAAAATAAGCCAAAAAAGTGGAAAACGAAAATATGCAAGACAATGAGTAAAAGTGAACAAAGTGAGCAACCACACTAGCAAAATAAAATAACAATAATAATAAAGTCAGTTAAAAATGAACAAATTAAGCCACACAACCTGAACAAAGATCAACAAGATAAACTATAAAATCATCAAAATAATCAAGGGAATTAACAAAAACGAACAAAATATATGAACGCAATATATTATCCTGTAATGCTGTACATTCCATGTTTTTTATGAGGTACTCTTTTACTTTTATTCAAGCACTTAGAGTATGTTTGAGTACTTCTACTTGAGTTGCTATAGTAACTATAAATAAAAGTAACCATACTTTTACTTGGGAACAGCTTTGATACATGAAAAGAAAAATACATCCTGAGAGTGGATAATAAATAAAATAAGGTTACACCAAGGAGTTCAGTGTAATAAAAACATTCTATTCAATCTATTATAAACTATGTCATGTAAAATATGTAATGAATTGTAAGTGAATCAACACCTCTAGAATCAGAATGATTCTGCTTTTTATGTAATATCCTTGGAAATATTAAAAAAAATCAAGGCAGTAGAGGGAGGAAACTGGCTGCTGCAAAATTAGAACAACTCAATCAGGAAGCAGAAAGTTTGTCTAAAATTCATTTTTACCTATAGTATCTGGAGGAGAATGATGTTTTTACGGCAAATTAAGATATCAGTATGATAGAAAAAGTATTTGAAACTGGCCTTACGTAATTGCACTAAATCAACAGGGGTAATTACTGTGTATGAGCACAAAAGTAAAGTGCAATTTAAAGGTCAAGTTTATGGTGATATAAATACCGAAGTGTAAAAAAATAAACACAATCTCTATGTGTGTAATTCATATTTAATGATACTGAGCAGAGGCAAACTATGAAACATGCAAAATAAAAGTTGCCATACGGTATTTTGTTTTGGTTTTTTTTTTTTAGCTTTTGTGTTTTTATGCTAAATTTGAAGACTACTGTATCTGATTTGGTGAATAAATAATATTATGATTAGTGTGAACAAGAAGGGAGTGAGTAGGTTTAATGTAGCATGTAGATGACAGCGTCATCCACTCCAATATGTTTTTTGTGCAGTATGTGGACTGGAGTGGGTCCAGTGCACAAAATCAGCCTCTCTGTGGTCTCCATGATGTGGGCTGCGATGCGAGCCACCAGTCTAGTCATTCAGCTCAGCTGGACAACTCACTTTGGGTAATGGGACAGTATATCATGATTATGGTGGGCCACAACGCAATTTGGGTCTCTTTGCTTGGTTCTCAAGGAAAATACACATATTGCTCATTCAGTAATGTCAAGTCAAACATACAAACTAGCATAAAACATTTGAGCTGCAAGTTAAAGCCTTCTGGAGCTTTGAATTGCAATTATGCATGTTATTTACATAATTGCACAGGCTAATATGGTGATTGCAATGTGACCGTGCACCCCTATATTTCACATTTCAGTACTGTGTCAATTTTTCTTGATAGCCAAGCAAATCAGCCAAAATTGAATTCACCTTGATTTTCAACATTACACACAATGGACCAATGCAAGCAGAGAAATAAAACAAATCACTTTATAGTCTGACAGTCTCTTCATGTTATTCAATATCACAGTGCTTAAGCTTTAATGGGTTTACATTTTGAGGTTTCAAAAACAAAGATAAACCTTTCCAGCTGTCAGAATGGTTTTATTCCTGGCAGTAAGTAGTAGTGTACGGTTGAAATGATTTACAGTGATGCTGCATGTCAGAATTCCCCCTGGAATCATCCAAAGTGCTGTGTCAGATTCATCCCTGTTACACTCACTCATCACTGTCCACTGTCTGCCAGCGGTGAAGCCCAGAAACTGTCTCTGTCATGTAGCGGAATCACGACTCAGCAGTTTGTGGTCGACATGTTAAGTCTCCACTCGCTTCTCACCCACACACGACCAAACCTTTAACACAACCACAAAGCGGCCTGTGAACTCCAAAACAAAGTCTCAGTCTGCATGATACTCTGTTCATGCTGAGATGAGCTTTCTAAGTTTTGACATCTTAGTGTCAACTGAGCGAAGTTTGTCTCAGTTTTGGGGTTTTCCCCCTCACTGTGGTGGGAATTATTTAAAGACCCTGTGGTGGGTTTGACGTCTGGCCTCGCTGAGGCTCCTCTGCGAGTTACAGCCTCGTCTTGTGGTCGATTCTGACGCATGCTTTAGAGTTAGTGTTTGCTCAAATCAGTATATCACGGTGGATTTGTCTGCCTCTGGGGGTTGAACAGCAAAATGATTTACTGCTGGGTTTTCATCATCTGGTGTTGTGTTTCTGTAGCACCGCGGGCGCCAGTCAACTGGCGACAGGGAAAGCTGCTGGGCCGAGGAGCTTTTGGGGAAGTCTACCTCTGCTATGACGCCGACACAGGCCGCGAGCTGGCCGCCAAGCAGGTGCCCTTTGATCCCGACTGTCAAGAAACCAGCAAGGTGAGAAAAAACCTCACACGTGTTAGGAATACTGTACATCACTGACTGCGTGTAGACACGTGGACTGTAATTGTTCTGTGCTCTTTTATAAATTCAACCATCTTTGTCTGCAGGAGGTGAACGCTCTGGAGTGTGAGATTCAGCTGCTGAAGAATCTGCGTCATGATCGGATTGTTCAGTACTACGGCTGTCTGCGGGACCTGGAGCAGAGGAAACTCACCATTTTTGTCGAGTTTATGCCCGGGGTGTGTACTCTGCTGGATGTCTTTTAAACTTTCAAATGTGGAAGATTTAGGGAGATTTGCAGAAACTAAATCCAAAATGCACAATGTTTGGTGTATAATCACCTTAAAATATGAATCTTGTTTTCATTCCCTTAGAACGAGCCTCCATATGGACAAAATATTGAGACACCTGACTATTGCGCCTTCATTAACTTGGATATTTCTTGCCAAATCCATTGGAAACCTTATTATATCTGAGCTGTTTCACATTTTTATTCGCAAACATCACATCAACATACAAAATGTGGCTTAGTGAGAGTCGACTGTGGCTCAGTAGGTAGAGCATCGTTCATGAGCCAGAAGGTTGATGGTTTGATCCCTGGCTCCTCGTGTCCACAAGACACTGAACCCCGAGTTGCTCCCAGTGACTGTTCCCTGATGAGTGAAAATGTGTGTGTGATTGGGTAAATGGAAAGCATTGTATAGTGCTTTGAATGCTATATAAGTGCAAGACCATTTACTGTTTAGTCAAGAAAATGACCATAAAATCAAATTTTCAATTCAATTTTATTTGTATAGCACCAATCATATAATCGCAGATTATCTATAGGTGCTTCACAATTCGAGGCCAAGACCTCATGACTATACAGACAGTAAACCCAACAGAACGACCGCAAGCAAGCCAAAGGCGACAGGGGGGAGGAATTTTTTTTTTTTTTAAATATTACACATGCCTTCCTAAGTGGGATAACTCATCTTCACTGTGAAAAGGTTGAGTCACCTGTGATTCTCAGGAGACTCTTGTGGTTTAGGGGATACGTTCACATCATCTGCATAGTGACACTGTCCAAGCAGTGGATGGCATGATCCTACTGGGCTTGGCACTCTGAGGAGTTGTACTGATATTCCCGATCAGGAGCTTCCAGCATCCATAGCCAACGCTGGTCAGACTTTGTGCTGCACAAATCAATACTAAGGTGGGCAGGGATGCAAAGGGTCAACAGTTGAGCTTCTATGGGTCTTATTATCCACCAGTAGATTGTGCTCACCTGATCCTCTCTGCTCAGGACCCAGTGTTCTCGGCGAGGCTGGTGGCCCCTGAGCATTGTGGTTAGCGATGGTCCATGGTTCCGACACAGGTCTGGGCAGTGGTGAGGACGCAACCTCGGAATTGGACATGCAGTGTGGATGTCGCTGTGATATGATGCTGCATGTCTCTAGACCTGACCTGAACAGTCAAGTTTCCATTACTTTTGCCTATGTGTTGTATTCTTTGTGTTTTTTTATTTACGCTGACTGGCATTCAGTTTTAACGTGTGCCAACTGACATTGAGTGTGGACCAGTGTTACTGTTCACTGAAGCAGAAAATTCAGAACAGACAAACCAAACTCTGTTTCTAATATGTGCCTTTGACGTTTCACTCTTAAGAGAGAGTGAGCTGAGACTTCACTGCTAGATCCCACTAAATATTACACACTGAACCTTTAAATGTATACAGCCTTTTTTTGAGTTATAAAGTATTACAACTTAACATTTAATTGACTCAATGAAGACTAATATGTACAAACGTCATATTTTTTGTCTTAAATAATTGGAACACTTTATTCTAAGAACAACATCAAATCAAACATTTATTGTCCACATCTGCTAGAAGTAATTTTGAAATGTCACCAGCTGTCAGCAGACGTCCTCAGCGGTTGATGTCAGCAGAACAGCTCCGTTTATGAGAGCGTTTTCTCACTAAATGAGCAACTTAATGAGCTGCTGTCGGCGTTGGACCCTGCCTGGGTTTAATATTTCCTGGGCTATTTTTTTTCTGGGTGTCTTAGTCACACATTGTCTGGAAGTTGGAAATGTTTATGTTTCATTGGAGTTTTCTGGAAGACGACAGAGTAGATGACAAAGCTAAATTGGTGTGTGTGGCTGCAGTGCTGCGTCTGGCTGATAAGACTTGAGAGACCTGTGGGAGGGCGAGGATCCCTCTGAGAGCCACAGAGCTGCTGAGGCGTCCTGTTGACAGCTGAAAGTGAGGATGGAGAAGTGGGACGGAGGGCGGGGGGGAGGCTTGTTTTCACCCCATACATCACTGGCGTCACTGAATCAGGACTTTAGTATTTTTTAAATTAAGATACCAAATTACAACAATGTGAATTAATTTTGAAATTCCTCACACATGTCCAAAATGGTCAAATAACGGAGAACTCACTGAAAAACATCTGCATTGAAGCACTTCATGATATCGGATGGCATTTGACACAAATAGGACAGGTGATCTAATACGCACGGTATACAGTAAATTGCAGTAATAGTTAATATCTGCCAAAAAAAGGCTGATGTTGATTTCACAATCCTGCGTACGTGGCATGTTGCTGTAATGTCATAAAAGCATCTGAATCAGTTTACTTGAAACTCCCTCCATCCATCCATGGACTTTCTGCTCTGTGGCTTTATATTTTGCTGGATGTCATGTAGTCATAGGCAATCAAACAAACTCCAGTCACTGATTTTTTCACACAGCCAATTTAAAGACCAAAAACACTTTTCCTAACACGCACTTGATTCGTCCTCTAACCGTTTTTCTGGTTCTCTTTGTTTGTTGTTGCATCTCCAGGGCTCAATAAAGGACCAGCTGAAGGCCTACGGGGCCCTCACCGAGAAGGTGACAAGGAGATACAGTAGACAGATCCTCCAAGGAGTTTCCTACCTGCACAGCAACATGATTGTACACAGAGACATCAAAGGTAAGTGAAGCAGCAAGGCAGCAAAGGTCAGGATGGGATTTTAATTGGATATGTGAGGGGTTACGCATTTATTTCAGATACAGATTTAGCAGAAAGGGGAAAAACACATTTGTTATGGTTAATGTAGAAAAAAATGTTGCCGCTCTCCTAAAAAATGAATTCATTCATTTTCTCCCGGTTGACATTTTCTCATTGGGTAATTCATCGCTGGCAGAATGAGCCCGGAAAAAATGTGCTATTTTGAACTCCCCTTCAAGATATATTGGGCTTCACGCTGGTGAAATCGGACGGTCTAAAAATGTGTAACACCGGATGGAAAGGCTTTAGTTGGCTGCCCACACCTCGGGGAGGCACTGCCTGGTTCAGCCACAGCCAAGAGCAGGGAAATGCACTGTCTGGTGGGAAAAAAAGATAGCAGGGCTCACAGAAATGCTCTATGAGGGTAAAGGTGGGTGGGATTTTCCACTTAGATGTGTATCATACGGTACATTCTCATCTCAGCACACAACAGCTCCTCTGTTTGCGGCAAAAGAGCTGTCAGCACTTACACTTTGTGGGAATTAAACGTTCCAAAAACGTAAAGACAGCTATTATGATTTATTTGAGAGCCTGGAAGTGAGGTTCACAAGTGAGAATCAAGAGTAAAGGTTACCGTTTTCGCCGTCTGCACCACCCCGCCCCTCTCTCAGTGGGTGTGGAGGAGGAATGACTGGTGGACATTAGTCACTGATCAAACAAGTGGGAATGGGGAAGACAGCTATGTGAAGGAAAATTATGAAAAAAGCAGGAGACCGTGTGTTTGGGTTTGCTCAGTCCCATGACACAGTTAATGTGGAGCAGACAGTGTGTTCAATATTCAATTTTCTGGTGTGTTTAGGCTCTAAACTTTAGAGCAAAGAGGAGCTTTTGATATGTCGGAAAATTTAACGTGTTGGAACGTTTGAGTCAGCGGAGTTGATAGAAAATGATGAAAGGTTGGAGCTGGGTGATGTTAATGAGAATTATAACTATCATGATGTTATATCGTGATAATTAGAGCTAAGTGATTATTTGAATTGCAGTCATTATGCCAATACAAGCTTGTGTAAAAATATATGATCAGAAAAGGCTGTTGACGACCTATTTTTAGTAAGGTAGTGGTTAAATTATGTTCATCGGGTCAGTTCAGTGCTTCATGCTTTAGTTACTATTAGATTATGTAAAAAACAAAATTATGGCTCAACCATGCCATTTGTGTAATATTTTTGTATTACATTGGTCTGTACAAGGCCAAATAACTAACCACTTTTTATGTGAATGACTACACTGCCCTACAAAGGCAAAGTGCAGTAATTCAGCAAGTAGTGAAACTAAGAAAAAACATACTTGGAAGTTTTGGTTTGTGTTGATTTTTTTTAAAGTATTTTCTTCACTGTTTGGTTTCTTTTTTGTTCATTTTTCTTCTTTTTGTATCTAATTTTTTTTTCCTTTTTTTGCTTTCTTAGCAACTTGATTGTTCATGTTGTGTATTTTTCTTATTATTTTGTTATTTTCCTTCTTCTTGGTCTCATTTGGTTCATTATCTTCATTTGTTTATTCATCTTGTTTCTTATTTTCTTAATTTTCCTTACTATTTTGTACCTTTTGCTTGTTATGTTGCCTGTTTTTGCCTTAATTTTGTAATTACTGTAAATTTAACGTCACCATGTTACTCTGTTTGTCTCTGTAGCATAGTGTGGTGAACACCATGCGTGAAAGGGTTAATGCTATTAACTTCAACCTTTTTCACTCCTACTCATTAAGCCGTGGCCAAATGTAACTGAGTAGAAGTACATTTTTTTTAAATCACAAATGTAACTGAGTAAGTAAGTGCATGCACTTGAGTCCTACTAATCTGAATGTTTACCATGTTAACATTTTTGTCCCTATTGCTCAGGTCTATGAAAGTCTTTTTTACACGCTTTGTTTGTTTTTTGAATCCATAGGAAACTGTACCTTTCCCCTGTAGGTATTTCAGTCTGTTGATGCTGACACAGACATTTATGGCCACAGTAACGGCCATTATTCAAACGTCCAACGGTAAAAGGACACCGATCGTCCTCCAGAGACCCATGAATAACTGTGTCTTGTTGTACCAGGTGCTAACATCCTGAGGGACTCCTCGGGGAATGTGAAGCTGGGGGACTTTGGAGCCAGCAAACGGATCCAGACCATCTGCATGTCTGGTACGGGGATCAAGTCTGTCACTGGCACCCCCTACTGGATGAGCCCAGAAGTCATCAACGGAGAGGGATATGGCCGCAAAGCTGATGTATGGTAAGAGGAGAGTGAAAATGGAGCGAGGACCACCAAGGCTGATAGTAAATTTAACAATATAAGCAAAGGGGCACATCAGATGTAGCTGTAGATGCTACATTTTTATATTATTCGTATAACGTTTGCATGTCTGTGAAGAATCTCAGTCAACCAGGTCATGGTATCCAATGCGTGTGGTTTTCCGTCTGTCGACTGGACAGTTCAGTTCTGAACAGAAGAAGCTTCCTGGATAGGTAGCGAAACATCTTCAAACCCAAATTTCCAATCCACTAGACAGAAAGAAAACCACATGCCTTGGATAACGTTTGTATTATTTATATACATTACAAAGTTTAAAGCCACATCACTCCCACTTCTGACAACCTATACCAGGGGTCTGCAAGTTGTGGCTCCAGGGCCACATGTGGCTCTTTAGGTCCTCAATAGTGGCTCAGTGGAGATCAAAAAGAATAAAAATAAGAACTAATTCAACAATTATAAGAAAAAAATAACAAAAGTTAAGATAAACATCCAAACAATAACAAAATAATTAGGAAAATTCTAAATGAAATATACTGTATTTATGTATATCAATAAAATTAACAAAATTGAATATAGTCACATAAATACGGAAATGAACAAAAACAGGGAAATGAACAAAAATAAGCAAAAAATGAACAGGATTAAGAGAAATCTGTACAAAATAAAAAAAAATTCACACAAATGATAAAATAATAAATCAAGTGAATGAAAACGAATACACAATGAGCATAATAATCAACAAAATGAACAAAATAGCAAAGTAAATAAACAAAAACAAGGAAATGAACAAATAATCCATGATATTGGATGGATGGATGGACGGATGGATGAAAAATAACAATCAGGCAAATTAACAAAAATTCTCAAAAATGAATAAAATAATGAACTTATAGTGTCCTACAGTCCTAAAACCTGGAGCTGGACAATTGCATAGGCTGATATTACCATGACAGTTGCAATAGTAAAATTAACTAATTTGTGCCAAAGTGTCCCAGTAAAAATAAAAGTGTGAACTGGTTACAGTTTAGGATAACCAGATTGATGATTCCTCTGAACCATTTTCAAAAGAGCCTCTCACTAATTCCTTCACCAGTAGAAAAAAAGATTCAGACTGCTATGAAGACGCAGATGCATTATAAAAGTATAACTGCAAACAGATTAGGTACAAAAGATTTCTTTGCACTACAAGTGAATTAAAGTGCTATTTGTGAAACAGCCAAGTGCTTTTTAGGAGTCATCATTCATCCGTTCATTAGTTCATGATTTGCAGCCTACTTATAAAGAATCTAAACAAATGATCTACTCTGTATTGAATTATGTTGCTTTTGCACTGCACAGTTGAAATAGAAGGGTCGAATCACATTGCTTTGAACTATGCTGCATTGCAATGGTTGTGAATGGTACTGCTTATATACTGTCATGTGTATTTAAATATTTTCAGATTGTTCTTGCAGTGGAGATGCACATTCCTTGGATATACTGTACTGTAATAATGGAGATTACTTTTTTATGAACACTCACTGCAAACACATTTTCAAAGTTGTACCATTTGTTTATTTGTTTAAACCGATCCCCATTAGCTGCTAACAGGGCAACAACAAGTCTTCCTATGAAAACAGTACAAAACCTTATGTTTGGAGACAACAGGGAATTGAACCATCACTTTCACTATGTGTTCCGCAACAACCAAAACACCATCAGCTTAAGTGGGGATCATTCATTGGCAATAGCAAAAAGTAAAATAGAGTAGATTGGGTAAATAAAATAGAACTAGAACGAACTAAACATCTAATGCCCTAAGAACAGTTGACATTTAGACACAGAGCAGATATAAAGAAAATATATAAATAAAATAAAAAGAAATAGACTAAGTAACAATAACTTACCTCATTGAAAGACTTCTATGTCCCATCAAACGGTGTAATCACATTATGCAGACTGCATGTAAGAGGTGTTCCAGTATTTTATCTATCCTCTCCAGATCCTAATAGTTGTACTGAATGTTTTTTCTTTAGGAGTGTTGCCTGCACTGTTGTGGAAATGCTGACCCAGAAGCCTCCTTGGGCTGAGTACGAGGCCATGGCAGCCATTTTCAAGATCGCAACGCAGCCGACCAAGCCCATGCTTCCAGAAGGCGTGTCTGATGCCTGCAGAGACTTCCTGCGGCAGGTGTTCGTGGAGGAGAAGTGGCGGCCGACCGCAGAGGTCCTGCTCAGCCACCCGTTTGTCCAGGGCAGCTTCTGAGGCCATCGGATCCTTACCCCCTCCCTTGCCTGCGAGGCCTCCGCGGCCCCAGCGTGTCCCCTCCTCTCTGGCCCGCCCCATCCCCAGGCTCCAGGGCTCCGTACCACTCCAACTTCATGCCCTGTCATCTATCACCAGTGTCTGCCTTGTCAGGACTGAAGACCCTGCATCTGTCTCCAACTAGCTCAGCCCGGATTGTTCACCAAGAGGCCAGGTTGACTGCTGTCAGACCTCACGAGTCCTCCGAGGCATCACAGCGCGTTCCCTATGGAGGAGACTGTCATGAAAGCACAGTCTGCCAAGTTACAGGCTGCTGTTTATTTCCAAGAGCAGAAAAGCGACCCAACTTAGAAAAGTGACGTATCAGCTGCCTGGGTCTCTCTTCATATTCATCTTCTGCTGCAAAATAGTGCCCAGTATTGGCCAGACGCTATGTAACCATGAATGACTGGTAACATCGTTCACATGTGATAGTACTGTAAGTTACTCATCAGCTTGCGGTAGCTGGGAGTAAAACAGAGATGGTAAAATATTTTTATAAGACACTCAGTTGTAATAACGCATACAAAGTCGTCTTAGCAGATGAGTTTTTATTGTCACCTATAAAAATGTAAATGTATTTTTGTCAACGCCTTACAATAAGAGTTTGTGAGCAAGAATGTGTTTTTAAATACCGTCGAGGGTTGAAAGGACCCGACGTTCGCAGCATTCACAACCCCATTTAGAAGGATTGTCAACATTGCACTTTTGATATCATGCATTGAAATGTTTCCAACATGCAGGATAATCAACGGAGAAGATATTTTTCTATCTGAGGCTTCTTTTTTTTATAATTTCACAAGGAGAATTGTGTTATTTTATTCAATGTCTAGGGAAAAAAGAACCAAACTTTTTCATTAGCGTGCAATGTTTTTAAAGCAATACCGATCATCCATTCCAGCTTCCCATGCAGTGAGCCTGCAGCCATCCAGAAGTGGCCAAAGAAATGTGTAAGGAATGAAAAAAAGATACACAGGCAGAACCTTCTGACACATTTAGGCTACGTTAATGCACAGTATTAATCATGTTGGATTTTCTTTGTCACCTCAGAGCCTCGTCTATTCTATGGCAGCTTTGTGCGCAGTAGGCTGCACAGACCAAATCAGATGCACCGACGTCACATTGTGTTGAAGAGAAGCATCGCTGATAATTAGTGCAAACGAAGTGTCCTGTTTCCTTTTGTGTTTTCCCGACTTCGATATGACTCCATTCACGCCAATGCCTTTTCTTTACGAACTATATGAAATAAATGATTCATTTAATGACTGTAGAGCTGGGCGATAGGGACATAAAATTATCAAAATAAGAGTTTTCATATCAGTTTGTCAATCTTTATGTTGAAAAGTGTCAAGTTTAAAGAGCAGGTTGTGATCACTGGTGAAGTCAGAGAAACCAGACGGTTGTAATAAATGAAAGACGACAAAAACAGTGTAGTTTGCCAAAGGGCAAAGGTAGATGCAACGAGATGGAAAAAATGCAAGAAGACAAAAGCAATGTGAAAGACGCAAAATGATGAAACTGTCCTAAAAGATGAAAAAAGACAAAAAATGGCCCACAAAATGCAAAAAAAACCCCAAAGCATTGTAAGTAATATTAAGAGTAAAATTACACAAAAGACGCTAAATGACAACAGGCCTTGTAAAAGACAAAAATTAAAGGCAAATGACACAAAAATATTATAAAAGAAGAAATATATGCTGAAAATAAAACATACAAAAATACATACAGTAAAAATACACAAGCCAAATATTACTGAAAGGAAATCATGCTAAAGATACCAGGAAAAAATAACCCAAAATGCATTAAGAGGTAATAAGACCAAGTTATACCTGTGGCATTTGATTTTGTGATTTACTGCATATTTTGTTCATTTTATTCATTTTTATGCAATGACTAGCTTTCACAGGATTACATCAAAATAAATGTGTGACATTTCAGTCCTTACTCGGCAATATTTAAACATTTTGTCACTGATTGAGCTAAAAATGACATTCAAACAAACCTTAAAGACAAAAGGAAAGTCACACTTGAATAAAATGAAAATGCATCATGATAATTACTGTTTTATCGCCCAGCCTTACCTGACAGCACACTTAATTCTGTGTAATGTCGTATAACATTAGGGGGAAGAAGTTGCCATTAGTGTCAGGTTGAAGAGACGGAGGTGAACGCTCGATTCTGTAACGTGGAGTTGAAACGTGGGATGTATGGTGCTGGAGATGCAGAGTCTCGCTGGAATACTGTGGCACTTAAAAGGAATGCGCAAATGTTTTGGACCCCAGTTAGTGCCTTAACCTGAATCTGCTTGTAAATGAAGTGTTCACTGCCAAAGCGTAAAGCTTCTAGATCCAGTGAGCAGCTGTTCAGTCGTGAGCACACGCAGGATTTACTCAGATTCTTTTATATGGAAAAAGAATATGCTGTAAATACATATTGAGCTGCACTTTTGTATGAAAACTTTACATTATATACAAATCTATTTGATGAAATATCTCCATGATATAGTCGACTGTTCTGTGATTTAGGCAGGAGGATGTATGATTGCCTCTTGGAGAGCTGATGGCGGTATGAAAAGGCTGGGAGGCTTTCGATTGGGACTGTTTACTTTGGTCTTAATGACAAAGCCTTGAAATATGAAATGTATCTCATATTTTGTACATTTAACTTAATAAAGCAAAAATATAAGTTAAATGTGTGGAATTTTCTGACCAAAGTGCATGAGATTCATCCATATTTTGCCCTACAAGATTTTTTCATGTAACAGCAGATATTCAGAGTGTCCACAGGCCCTGGAAAAGTTTTTAAAGAGACATATTGTATCCCTCTAAACAAGTTTCACATGTCCCTAGAGGGTGTATTTTAAATTTCAGCTCATAGGGATACTTGATTCTACAACATCCATAAACTCATTGTTTCCAGTCCTGTATCATTTCATTTATTTATTTTGACGGTACAGCGTGCAGTGACATTGATCATTTACAATAAATAAAAAGAGGGCCGCACCAGATTTAGCATAAATCTAATTTCCAGCTGTACTGTAGTCCTCACATACAATCAGACAGGCTATTTCAGAGTCTGTTACTTTGAATGCAAATAAGCTGCTGTTGACCACACCTTTTTCCTGTCTGTGCCATGGATCCCATCATGGAAACTCCCTGGCATATTGTCCAAGGACGCCAGGATTGTTCCGGTGAGTCTGTAGGACTGACTGAGGACAAATATCCAGAAATCCAAATGGCTTGTTTTAGACACAGTTATTTAACAGTTATGGTTTTTGTCATTTCAGTTTGGATTTTAACATTATTTTTAGAGTCCAGAAAACTGTTTCATAATAGAAAAATACATGAAATGTTATTCTTTGCAATATTTCTGCTTTAATTGTCTTTACAAATGATTAAATAGTCTTATATTTGAATTTGTGAGTATTTACCGTATTTTCCGTACTATACATCACACTTTTTTTCATAGTCTGGCTAGGGGCGCGACGTATACAAAGGAGCGACTTTTATATGAAAATATTTCACGTGTTTGTTGTTTTCACACTGACAGCCACGAGAGGGCACTCTAGGCTTGTGTACCTGCATCTGCCGCACCTGTATCACTGACA